>JAOZGT010000002.1:13530559-13683178 GCA_035578325.1 Coelinius sp. EB29 | reverse complement strand
CAGTAGATTACTCACCCTTGTTATATTTTCCTCATGGTATTCCTCACTACTCAAACCAATCGCTCGATGGAGCAACCCAAAAACTACTCCAATTTTCTGTGAGGTCGGGTGATTAGATCTGAAATTCAATATTCTACCAGAATTCGTCGGTTTTTGATACCAACTCGTCTTTATAGTCCCATCATTTTGTCGGAAAACTTTTAAAGATCGGAGAGAGAGTGGAGTGATGAGAGCAGAACCAGAGATCAAAAAGAGTTTCAGTTTTCCGTTAATCGAAGGTCTGTCGCAACAATTGAATAAGTGCATAAAGAATACGGACTCAAGATTCGTTCCATATAACTTGAAAACAGTTGGAAATTTATATACTAGACTGAAAGATGAGACACCACAGCTCAGCAGATCTGGAGTAATATATAAAATTCCCTGTATATGCTCAAAGTGTTATGTAGGACAGACTAGACAAAGATTAGGTACTAGGTTGAGTCAACATAAAAATGACTGTAAACCTGAGAAAATTCTGAAAACTGAGAAAACAGCCTTGGCAGATCATCATTTTTCCACTGGTCATAATTTCAATTTTAGTGAGATTAGTATTCTTGATACGGAAGAGAATTGGATGAAGAGAAATATTAGTGAAATGATCCACATTTCCATGAATGATACAGTGAATAAACGGGAAGATACACGTGGCTTGAGCTCGGCATATAGTAATGTGTTAAATCAACATAAGAGGAGAATAGATCGGCAGAATCCTAGATTTGTTAGATGCTAGACTGGCTGAACGTTTGTGCCTGGAGAGTGCTGCCCCCGCATGGTCAGTTGCGTTGTGGTCTATCACCTGATGAGTGCTGAGTTGTGTGGGCTCATTTACGCCAAGACGTGTGACTGTATCAGAGTGGTTTGTCATTTAAGTGAATATGTTTCTCAAATTTTGCTATTTGTCTCTTGTTACATACGGGGAACTCCATTTCGAGATTTTTAATTGGAATGAGACAAGACATTAATCATGTTAAGGTATAAAAGAATTTTTCTGTTTATGTAAAGTACTGTTTTAGTGTATTGATAATCTGTTACATGAGGTTAGGAGTCACTGATAAGTGTATAATATGTGACTTTATGTTTATGTATTTATTTTCCAGTGCCTGATGAAGCTATAATAAATAGCGAAACGTCGCATTTATGACATAATTTTAATGTTGTACTTTATTCTCCACGTCCCTTGAGTATACTTATGAATTGATCTAACATCATGGAGATGAACGCCACCATAGATTTAAACTAACAGTCAAAGTACGAAAGTTTCCGCAGAAATTCTCAACCCCATATAATATCGGAGATCATATTGAAATGTTGGGACGATTCCAATTAGAAAGTAAATTATGATTCGAAAGCCATATTATGATTTTAAAATAATATAAAAGCGTATTCGAGATGTCTTACGTCAAAATGATCAAAATCTACTATGAAAGATGTCCTAGAACGTGCATCGAAAATGTCATATTAATAATCAAAAATAATAATATTTTCCAAACAGATAATTACATATTCATAATTGCGAATTTCAATGACATCTCAAAAATTGATAATGAAACCATGCCCCGAAAATTGTTGTCTTTGGCCAATCAACAAATCCCTATCCCATCAACTTCGAAACATGCCAATACCACGAAGAAACGAAAATACAACAATGAACCTATTCCCTCAGGATCTGGGTGCTGTAAAAAAAAAACAAAATTGGAAGAAACAGAAAAGCAGAAAGATGAGGAAGACGAGGAGGAAGATGATGAGTGATTCTTTCTTTACTCTTCTTTATTTTTTTTCATTCCCGTAGAGAATAATTTTACCTTTTTTTTTTGAATATTATATTTCTGTTACAACTTCGATTCTGCCTCCTTTTTCTCTTCCTTTTCCAGAATTATTCCCCTGGATTAACCTGCCATACTACCAGACCCATGATGTCACCAGATCAAAATAATATTAATGAAGTATTTCGAGACAATTCCTATTCTCTTTTGTATTTTCCGTCTGGGTTTTCAAAGGGAATATGGGTTATGGGCCCCAGATAACTTAAAACTCAGTTATTTTCAGTAACTGATTTTTCAGTTGCCCATAACAGGTTTGCCTCCTTCTTTTGTATTAATAAAAAATATATTCAATTTTCTACCTATGTGCACTTCACACATCCTCATTGTGATATAATATTGTGTATGATAATGAGTGTACCTCATTTGAGTATGAGTTGTACCTCAGTTGGAGGCTGCCATCGTTGAAATTTCATTATTTGAAATGAACCTCTTTTAATCATGCCGAAAATATAAAAACAATAGATCTAACAAAAGTGTAAAAAAAAAATTGATCTATAAATTCAAGCCGACATACTCAAATCACAATCTAAATCTGATGAAGAAAATGAATGATTTTTAGTTCATTGTGAAGATAAATTCACCATTGTGATTTCCATCCTGAAACATTCAAGTATGATAGAATAATCAATATGGTTCGATGGAGGAGTAATTATAATGGTTGTACTCCACAAAAATAGGCGGGGAGCCTAATGAATCAGTCTGTGGCTTCTCATGGAATGAGAAAAATTAGGATGGAGGGAAATAGAATAAAAATACTTTGAGAGAGAGACTACAGATGAAAAAATGATAAATTCTCAAAAATTTTCTCAGTCTAGAAAAAAAGACTCAGACTAATTCATTAGGGAATGGGGCCTATTTTCCTATTATTGATTATAGATATGAACCTATTGAAAAGACGACGGTGTTCAATTCTGTTTTTATTTCCCTTTAGATTCAATTTTGAAAATGAAAAATGAACCACTGATGATAAAAATGATACACTCATTCAACATCTATCTATCAATGAGATGTTATAAGTGAATCCAGTAATCGAATGCTCATGAGCTAAGAAAGATTTAAAAATTGAATTCAAAAATCTGAAACTTCATTGATTGGAGTAACATCAAGGTAAGAATAAAAAAAATCACTTCCACATCCACTTGCTAATGACATTATTCGAAAAATAAATTCAAAAATACGATAACGTTTATCGTAGGATTCTGTTTCGAGTCATTCACGAAAAAGTGAATGAATTAAGTAACAACAAAGAAAAAAAAACACAAATAGTAATCGATTTGCACTTTGGTAATTAAAATTTGAGATTCATCAACTTTTAAATTAAAAATAATAAAATAACGTCAAGCTATACTATACTAGGCCTATACTTCTGTGATGGCTCGCCATCCAAGATCTCGAGTAAAACGAAACACAATCAATCAAAGACGAAGACGCTTGAAATATAAACGAACCAAAAAGCCATCAAAAACAGTGTCACAACGCGTTGAAAGACATCGACAACGATTCAAACCCAAAAATGATAGTAACACGCCCATTGAACACTACCTAGGAAATCTGGATATTCATTGTCAACATTGCGATGCCAAACATTTTCCTGGAGAAATACTTGCTACTGGAAATTTATCATTTAATGATTGTTGCAGTCATGGAGGTGTTCCAAAATATTCATTCGATAATTTTCCAAAAGAACTTCAATCATTGTTCACCAGAACTCATATCTATTCTAATGAATTCTTGAATAATATTCGAACTTATAACACATCATTCTCTTTTGCATCTTTCAATGCAAATTTAATGAATTGTCATGGAAAACGCGCTGGACCATACTGTTTCAAAATAAAAGGTCATATCTACTATCAAATCAATACAGCTTTATACCCAGAACCGAATGAAAATGCAAGTTATGGACAATTATTCATATTAGACCCAGCAGAAGCAATTGATATTCGATTGGAAACATTTTCTACAATGAAACGTGAAGTTTTGAAGATTCTAGATAAAATAATTCGCAAGAAAAATAAATATGCCAAGTCGTATAGAATGATGGAAGATGAAATACGGCGTCTACGGCGAAAATCCACATCAATACCAGAAGTAATAATGTCCTTCATACCTAAATCAGGACTTGATACCCGTCGATACAATCCGCAACGAACAAATGAAGTGGCGGCAATTTTTACGACAACTGCTGATGGAGATATTCCCGATACATACGTAACCATTCGAAATATATCAACAAATGAATTGGAATATGTCAGTTGGATGGATGAGAGAGTAGAACCATGGATTTATCCTCTTTTCTATCCTTGTGGAACATCTGGCTGGAATTGTGAAATGAAACGTTTGGATTCCAACAGAAGAATCACACGATCTGCATATCTCAAGAATTTAATTGCTATCAGAGACGAATTCAATCCATTCCTAAATGGTGGCCGTTTATTCCAACAATGGATTGTAGATAATTATGTAAAAATTGAAAAAGATAAAATCACATATTGCCGAACACATCAAAAAGAATTGAGATCTGAAAGTTATCAAGGTGTTATTGATTATCTAGCCAATAAAGCAAAGAAAAGCAATACCAAAATAGGAAGAATGATAATACTACCATCAACTTTCATTGGCTCACCACGCAATATGGCTCAAAATTATCAAGATGCCATGGCTATAGTTAGGAAATTTGGTAAACCAGACTTATTCATCACGATGACATGTAACCCAAATTGGAGAGAAATTCGTGAAAATCTACCTGTCGGACACCAACCACAAGATAGGCCAGATATCGTAGCTCGTGTTTTTAACTTAAAGAAAGATGCTCTATTATCAACAATCAAGAAAGAAAAATTATTTGGCAAGGTAGAAGCTTATGTATATGTCATAGAATTCCAAAAAAGAGGATTGCCACATATACATCTTCTGATCACATTATGCCGAAATTATAAAATGACACATCCAGACGTCGTAGATGATATGATTTCCGCTGAGATACCTGACCCTGATGAAGATCCTGTGTTACATTCTATTGTAATGCGTAACATGATACATGGGCCTTGTGGAGATTGGTGTATGGTAAATGGAAAATGCTCCAAACATTTCCCAAAACCATTCAACGCTGAAACTACTATGGATGAAGATGGTTATCCACGTTATAAACGAGAAGATACAGGCAAATATTATCATCGGCCAAATGGATATATTGTCGATAATCGTTTTGTTGTACCATATTCTCCAATACTAACACGGAAATTCAATTGCCATTGCAATGTCGAATTAGTATCCAGTATCAAATCAGTGAAATACCTTTTCAAGTATATTTATAAAGGCCATGATGCAGCTTCATTGACGATACAAGGAGAAGCTACTAATATTGTTGAAGAAATTATTCATGATGAAATCGATGAACATATTGAAGCTCGATATGTTGGACCTGTTGAAGCTTGTTGGAGAATTTTGAGTAAAAAACTTCATGACAAAAGTCATTCTGTTATCCGTATGCCAGTTCATTTACCAAATCAACAGAACATTACAATTCATTCTGCTGATGAAGAATTTACTCTAAATCATATCTTGGAACAAAAAAATATGCTTCTCGATTACTTCGAATTAAATAGACGAGATGAAAATGCACATAAGTATCTTTACACAGAAATACCATGTCAGTATGTTTTCCATAAAGAAAAGATTCATAACAAATATGTATCTCAGTGGCGAAAAAGGAAGTCATCATTCAATACAATCGGAAGAATGTACTCTGTAAATCCTTCACAAATAGAACTATTCCATTTGCGATTATTATTGTTAACGGTGAAAGGGGCAAAAAATTATGAAGAATTACGGACAGTCAATGGCGAAATAACATCCTCATTTACAGAAGCTTGTCTCAAAAGAGGTTTAATAGCCGATGATTCAGAATGGCATAGAGCTATGCATGAAGCAGAAGTTTGGATGATGCCCCTACAAATGCGACGATTGTTCGTACGCATATTAATACACTGTCATCCATTATATCCAGGAGAGTTATGGGATGAATTTAAAACAGCTATGTCAGAAGATTTCTCTAATAAAATGGATGCAATCGCAGCAGAGACGAAGGCTTTACAACAAATTTACAATTTCATAGAAGAAGAAGGAAAGAATAGAAATGATTTTCCTTCAATGCCATCAATAGAAAACATTGATAATCAACAAGTTGATGAACAATATTATGATAACATGATGGACATAGGATTGACACGATATAAAAAGTTAAATGAGCAGCAAAAAATTATAGTAGATACTATAATTCATAGTATAAACAATTCAAAATTACAAAGACATTTCTACATTGACGGACCAGGTGGATCTGGTAAAACATTTCTTTATATCACTCTGTGGTATTTGTTAATTGGTCAAAGAAAAAAAATCAGTACAATGGCTTTCACAGGCATAGCCGCCACTTTATTGCCGCATGGTAAAACCGTACATAAAACATTAGGATTGCCTGTTCCATTATACGCTGACTCAAATTCTACAATAAAAATGAATTCAAAAGAAGCTAATATTTTAAAAGATACAAGTGTTTTCATTTGGGATGAAGCACCTATGGCACCACGCTATGCATTGGAAATCATGGATAAAATTTTACAAAATATCATGAATAATACGGAATCATTTGGAGGGAAAGTAGTGATATTAGGTGGAGATTTCAGACAATTACTTCCAGTAAACATTCGTGGAACACGTAGTGAAACGGTCAACTTATCAATTAAATTCAGCCATTTATGGAAGCTATTTAAAATATACAAGTTAACTATAAATATGCGTACACTACTTGAGGAAAAAGAATTTTCTGAATTCTTACTCCAAGTAGGGAGTGGAGAGTTAAATGATGGGGATGACAATCTACAATTACCAAGAAGCTGTACTTGTCATGACGACATTAATATTGCCAAAGATATTTATGGAGATATAATTGAGAAAAAGAAATTTAAGGAAACTTCCAAATATGCTGCTCTAGCTGCAAGAAATGCGGATGTTCATGAAATCAACAAACAAGTTGTTGATTTATTGGATTTGAATACTGAACATATCTACACAAGTGTAGATAGCACAGACGGTTGCAATGAAAATGATAGAATCAATCAAGATTTGATGCCAGAATATTTAAATTCTTTGTCTCCAAATAATCTTCCTCCATATGAACTACGTTTACGACAATTTGCAATCATCATGTTAATACGAAATCTAAGTATCAATGAAGGATTAGTCAATGGCACTAGACTATTATTACCAGAAGCTGGGACAAATTTACTACGTTGTGAACTGTTAACTGGAGATAAAGCAGGAGAAATCATATTTTTAAATCGCATCACTCTAACATGTGAAGATGTTTATCCATTTTCCTTTACACGTAGACAATTCCCCATTAAATTGGCATTTGCAATTACTATCAATAAATCGCAAGGCCAAACCTTTGAAAAAATTGGAGTCGATTTACGAAAAGATGTTTTCAATCACGGACAATTATATGTAGCTCTATCAAGAGTAAGAGCATGGAAATCGTTAAAAATTTACCTGGGGAGTCATCGAAATAATACCATGGTGAAAAATTATGTTTACAAAGAGTTGTTGAAAAAAACTCAAGAATAGTCACCACAAAATAGAAGGAGGGGGGGGGGGGGGATGCAGCAAAAAAGAGAAATCATTTGAGGGGGTTTATTAAAAAAAGTTTCAAAAAATTATATCGTTGAGGAGGCTTTACAAGCAACCTCTCACGAAGTACGTACATAATCATCGGACTTGCAATTCCACCTAGATTCAGGAAAAATATTCAACACTATTTGTCGTAAGTTTTATCAAATCCTATTATAACTGCATTGGTTTCATTGAAACAAATTTTGCTGTGCAGATAAACTATAATTCTTTTTTTTTTTAATTCTATATTTAGTTGTTCGAGTGATTTTTTGAAGAAAAAATCTTCTCTCAAAAAATTCAGTAAAAAAATGTTTTCATCATTTACAAGCAACCCAGATCCAATAAGAAATATGAGAAAATCATAAAAAAGCTGTCAAACAGGTCCGCACAATTACTACTAACTATTAACGTTGGATTCGAATATTTATCCCGACATTTCATTCATAGCATGATGGAAAAAATAATAAAAACATTCAAAGGGATTAACCCAGACTACTTGGTGAGAAGTTAACAAAAATTTTCTCCTCTCTCCTTTATTTTTCTTTTATATCCCGTATCTCTTTTGTTTGTTTATATCTTTTATATCTTTATCTCATAGCGAATAACGATGAGAATTCCATCTTTTCTTTTGATGTTATATTTTTCCTTACAACTTTGATTCTGCCTCTTTTTTCTCTTCCTTTTCCAGAATTTCCTTGGATTTTTACCTGTCATACTACTAAACCGATAATGGCACCGGATCAACATTATACCAATGAAGTATCTCGAGACAATTCCTATTCTCTTTTGTATTTTCCGTCTGGGTTTTCAAAGAGAATATGGGTTATGGGCCCCAGATAACTTAAAACTCAGTTATTGAAAATAACTGACTTTTCAGTTGCCCTTAACAGATTTGCTTGATTATAACAATGATATCTTTCATAAAAACTAATAATGTATTATTAATCATGTATGTATTTATTCTATTATATATAATGACAACGAAAGTAACAAAAAAATTTCAAGTTATTATCAAGTTAGTTATTAGAATGAAGAAAAAAATAAAGTATAAATTCAAGGTACTCAAATCAGAGGCGCGCGAAGCGCGCCACATACGCTAGTTAGAGAAAAATTTTTCGACAATCCTTTTGGTTATGCCTCTGATATTTGCGACCGTTTGTGGTTTAAAAAAGATTTAATGAAAATTCCAGACGAACATTGTCAATTTATACAGCCAGAATTTCCAGGAATTGACGTTTATAAGTTTATGCTCTGCCGTACATGTCTACAAGCGTTGAGTCACACTCGAGTCCCTACATTTTCAAAATCTAGTGGATTTGCATATCCTCCGAAACCTACTCATTTGCCAGAACTGAATTTAGTGGCAGAGAGACTTATTTCACCACGTATACCCTTCATGCAGATTTGAAGACTGCGGCATATGAATGGCCAATATGGGATCTACGGGCAAGTCATCAATGTTCCTGTGGACGTTGATACCATGGTTCGTTGTTTGCCAAGACAACTGAGCGATGATCATGCGATTACTGTCCACATTTAAAAAAAATTGATTCATAAATCGAGTTACTTGATGGGTTTGGTACAGAAAAGTACAATCAAAACTTGGTTACAATATTTGTGTCTCACTCCACTTTATCAATTTTATGAGATCACAATCGATAGTTCTTTCTTCGATGAAACCAATGATGCAAAGATTGTTCCAAGGGATGAGGTAAGTGAAGAAATACCTCTCGAAGACAGCCTGACATGCCAGCAACAGACCCTACTGTGGAATGAAGAAAAGTACCTCAGACTCGCCCCGGGGGAGAACACATTACCAAAGAGTTTGCTTTTCGATATGCATGCTGAAGAGTTGTCGTTCCCAAGCATTTATCTAGGACAGTTTAGAAAATTCAATACCGAGTGATAGAGTACTTCAAAAGGATTGAGTTCCAGCAACGAGGTAGTCCCCATGCCCACATACTTCTGTGGCTTGATCATGCCCCAAGTGATGCTATTGAAGCCAATAGAGGCGATGCCATTGCCATGATCGATAAGTTGATCTCTGTTTCAACGCGAGAGTCATCTGAAAACATCAACCTGCAAACTCACAAACATACATTTACATGCTACAAAAAAGTGATAGCCAGACAACCTCAAAAATGCCGATTTGAAGCACCATTCATGCCTTGTAAGAAGGCTAGCATTCTAACTCCGATGGAAAAAACTGCCCCCAATTTTGAAAAATATTCTAAACACTACCAGAGTATCAGGAAAAATTTGGAAGAGAACGATTATTCGGACATCGAAGAGTTTTATATCGCTAATGAAATTGAATCAGATGAACACTATCTGAATGTCCTACGAGCAGGAATCACTCGACCAAAGGTCTTCTTGAAACGTCAGCCTTCTGAGAAGTGGCACAATCAATTTAATCCTTTCATCTTGAATATCTTAGAAGCTAATACTGATATCCAGTTTATTCTGGAGGAATATTCATGTGCTGCTTATGTAGTAGAATATATCAATAAAACCAACAGAGGGATTAGTAATCTACAACGTCAAATTGTTAAAGTAATGGATGAGAATCCTGAATTTGATATCGTTGAAATTACCAGAAAAATGAGCATAGATCTACTGAACACAGTTGAAATGTCAAGTCAGGAAGCAGCGTGGTACTTACTCCGAGAACCCATGTCCAAGAGTTCTTCAGCCGTCACCTATATTCCAACTGTATGGCCGGTTGAGCGACAGAGAATTAAGAAAACACGGGAAGAAATGGCCAAAATGGGTTTGGAGGATGATTCTACTGACATTTAGAAACATAATTGGTTTGATAAATACGAGAAAAGACCAGAGATTCTTGACGACGTCACTCTCGCGCAATTCGTTGCGAATTGGCAAATCACTGGTGACAAATGTATGAAACGAAGAAAACCACGAATTATACGATATCGAAACTTCGATATGGGAACAGACATCAATGAATATAAACGAGAAATGGTCACATTGTATTATCCATTTCGTGATGAGGAGATAGAAATTCTGGCGGAAATGAAGTATGTAAAGCTTTATGATGACAATGAAGATGTTATTCTTAAGCGGCGTAAAGAATTCGAGTCAAATTTGGACCTAGAGAAGACTATCGAAATTTGTCGAGAGCTATGTCGGGAGAAAGAGAACGAGGATGATGAGCCACCATTACATGATCTTGTGAGCAGACAACCAGAGCCTGATCCATTGCAAGCTGTGTATAACGATGGTAATCATGATCTCAGGCAGGCAAGTTTGCGTTTAGTCGGGCCACTTAGTAAGAGACGGGAGAATTTAATGCCAAATCCAGATTTTTTTTCTTTGATGAGGAAAACGAATGCAAAGCAAATGGAACTTTTAACACATATCATTCACAATCTTCTTAGTGAGACTCGTTCTCCATTTCAAATTTTTCTGACGGGACCAGCTGGCTGTGGAAAAACTTTCATAACTCGATTAATTATGGAAATCTATAATCGTTATTCGCCCACTGATGGATACTACAATGCATATATAGCCTGTGCATCGACTGGCAAAGCAGCCGTGGCGATTGATGGCACTACGGTCCATACCGCTCTGAAGATAAATCTATCAAAAATACTGCCACTCCAGAATCAACTTCTTGCAGAGTTCCAAACACTGTGCAAATATGTTCAAGTACTCATTATCGATGAGATCAGCATGATCAGTGCTGAATTACTAACTCATATTGACAACAGATTGAAACAAATAACTGGAAGGTTTGACAGTAATTATGGGGGTCTCGATGTCATTTTTATTGGAGATCTCAGACAGTTACCAGCAGTGTGTGCAACACCTATTTATAAACAAACGAAGCAGAGAATAGCTGGACCCACCTTATGGCGTGAGTTGAAATTTTATGAACTCGAGGAGGTCATGCGTCAAGCTAATCGAGAGTTTTCAAATATACTCACAAAAATTGGAAATGGATCAGCATTGGAAGTAGATGAGGTCAAACTAATAGAATCTAGGTTCATTCTAAGAGAAGAAGCTGATAGACTTCGACCTGATGCTGTGCGACTCTTCTATTCCAACCCTTCAGTGCAACATTACAATCAATCGGTGCTGAATTCATTTCAGGATAAAGTCATTTCAAACGCATCAGATATATTTGAGGGATGTCGTAATTTGCAAGAACTGGCTTTTGCTCGACAAAGTCTGTATAAAAAATCAGTCATCGATACGGGTGGTTTACCTTACGAAATCACACTCGTATTGAACAAGCCCTATATGTTAACTACTAATGTTAATGTCTCTGATGGTTTGGCTAATGGTGCCGTTGGGAAATTGGTCCACATAGAATCCTCGGAAACAGGAGAGGTAACGAGATTGTGGATAGAATTTGCAAATGCAAAAAAAGTTGGAGAGATAACACGCAGAAAAGTTTCAGCCTATGTACAATCGCACAATATCAGTCGAACAGCTGTGCCCATAGGTCGAAGAACTTCAACCATTTACTTAAATAATGGAAAAACCATTGCCGCTAAACGCAATCATTTTCCTATTATATCATCTTGCGCTATGACCATCCATAAATCCCAAGGGGGAACCTTCGATGAAATAGTATACGAATATTCAAAGACACAACCTCAACAATTGGTCTATGTTGCACTGTCCTGAGTGACCAGTATCGGGGGACTTTATATTGTTAACAATAGTCAGGATCATACATTTTACCATGGGAGAAGAGCATCTACTAGTATGGGGACCTTGCAAGCAGAATTCAAGCGACTCGCGTTGAATAAATTGGACACAATCACCAATCAACTGATGAATTTGTTAACTGACAAAAACAAAATTGGGATATTTTCATTCAATTGTCAAAGCTTGAAAGCTCATGTTCTTGACTTGAGTGACCAAGTTACACAGAATTCAACCATACTTATGCTCTCGGAAACTTGGTTGAAGACCGAAGATAGAGTCGACATTCCTAATTTTGACTGCATCGTGAAATTCAAACGATCCCAGGTCAGGGCTGGAGGTGTTGCAATCTACCGTAAATCTAATGATACAACAGTTACAATTACTCCTCATCACCTCGTTTTAATTAATCAACTAAATGCTTCATCTTCAATTGGCGATATTTGTGCTGCACGATGTCGTTTAAAAACTGGACAACTCATTATGATTGCTGCTATCTATATATCACCAAATAAGAAAATTGAAGATATAACTGACTTTATTCACGAAATGTTACTGCCATACACAAGAGAAGGTGCCGCATTATTGAATAAAGATTGGGGCGATCTTCCTATGATACTGAGTGGTGACTTCAATATCGATTTTGCGAAACCAGAGTCTCAGCGCTTCATTGATTTTTTGGAAGATAAATTCCAATTAAAAATGAATACCAATAGAGACCTCTCAACAACAAGGAGTGGCACAACGATTGACGCAGTATTCTGCAGGCATCTCGAGACTTTGAAATCAACCACTTACGTCTCTTATTTCAGTTATCATAAGCCGATCATATCTGCTTTAGATGTAGAAATAAAATGACTTCTAATAAATATGTCACATGTATTAAATTTTTATAATCAATTCTTGAACTTAGAACCTTTCCCTGATTTCACAGATTCCTACCAGCTACATCATAATTTCGAAAAGTTTCACTTCTGCCGCGTAGACTTCTACGCTCATACTTTTTCATTCAATTTCACAACAGAACATCTGAAATAAAAGGCCTTCGCAACAACAGCACACGAATGAGGCTGTTTCTGTACGAAATTGGATAAATTTCAGTTGAACTTTTGCCTTTGGATCTGTATCTTGATTTCTCACTAAGAGATTATTGAGATTTTCGCGAAAATTCAATACATCAATTGCTCTTTTCTCTCTTTGAAAGTTTGCATTTTTCTTCAATTCTCGGGCTCGAAAGCGCTCATTTGTTCGTTTCTTCTTTATTCTTTGGGTATTCAACATTCTCTCTCGCTTATTATATCCTTTCATGCAGCGAATTTTCTTCATTCGTTTCTGGGTCTCTTTTCTTTCTGTTTCTCTCTAGATGCTATTGGATCGCAACTTCTTATTTCGGTCAATATTCCGTGAAATTTCGTTCTTATAGTGCTTTGAACAATTCCTCAACAATTTGTTCCTCGTAAAATTTAGTGCTAACTCTTGTGATTAGTAAGCTTTATTTTGTCGAAGAATGCGATTTCTCTTGAGATTATTGGAAATTTCATTCTCTACATATTATATATTTTGACGTAGAACAATATTCCTTGCAATGTTATTTCTACGTTCATTGTTCATATATTTTTCACGCTGCCGAATGATCATCATTCTGACTCGGTTTTTTCTACGTTGAACTTGTCTGAAGACGCTTTCTCCTCGCTTACGTTCAATATATTTCCTATTTTTATCATCCTCATTTCTTCTAAATTCTTTATTTTGCCTCTTAGATTTCATGTATTTTCTCTTCTTCTCATTTTCTTTTTTCTTGAATTTATCATTTTGTTGTTAGCGTTGTACTCGTTTCTTGTTCTGTTCATTCTCTCTAAAGGCTTTATTCATTCGTGAGTGTTGGTTTCTGGTACGATTCTGTTCTCTTTCTAATTTATTGTAGAATGGATCAGAATGTTTGATTCTCATCTGCTCTTTATTTTTTTGTCTCTTATTCTTCTTTGTTTCATTCTTTTTATCATGTTGTTGTTGACAACATGCTGATTTATCCAAACTCGATGGATGAATCATGCCCTTTTTTGCATTTTTACGGCGTACATTTTTTTCCTTCATAGCTATTTCTCGTTTCGATCGTCGCTTAGACCTCATTTTCTCCGAGAAATTCTTCTGTTCTTTTCTCGTCGAGTTTTTGTCACCAATGGCCGACGATTTCTCTTATTATGTTCAATCTGATCTCGCACGATGCAGAAATCAAATTCCAAATCGATTTTCAAATTGGGCCTGAACTCAAATTTTGTGTCGCCTGTGGCAAACAATTACTCTTATTTTTATCGATTGTCGCCTTTGGCTGACACTGATCTACTCTCTTTCGTTATTGATTATTACAATTCTGCTGAAGGCAAGAATTGTAATGATGATTTGTAAGAAAATTCTTAAAAAATCCTGAAAAAGCTCTGATAACGTTCCTTAAAGATGGATCGATCATAGCTGATTATCGAATGATGGCGAATCCTCGTTCGTGAGAAGCCCCCCCCCCCGGCTCTCAAAAACAAATCGAACGCCAGACGACAAAATTGCGTACTGTCCTGTGCCCAATACCAATAATGGAATTTCCTACATTACCAATGCCGCCGGGTATTGAAGAGAATCATGATAAAACAATAAGTGTTAAATCTAATTTTTCATTGCAATTGCTACGTTGATGACCTTCATTATAACAATCGTTTATGGAATACTTTGTGACACTGTTTCCCTAATCTCTTGAACGTAGCTAAACCCATGAACAAGTATCACACTTCGTTCTTACCCTCGGAATTCCTCGAAACTCTAAGAACCATAAAACGGGACCGGAACTAGATTCCAGGATGACTTTAAGCTCATCCTACCTTAAATAATTTTTCTGGGCGCCAGCTGAACATTGGGGGACGCGGATTCAACAAACCGCAACCATATCCTAACCGTAAAAATCGAAACAATCACCCCGGAATCTATTAAAACAAATTAAAAAAAAAATGGGAGGAAGCCCAAGGATAAGGGTACGGAAGGCTCGGGTTGCTCAGGATGCGGGTCATGGAGAGAGGGGTGGATTCGGCAATATGAAAGGCCAGAAAATAGAAAATATATCGAGAAAGAGAGTTATTAACCAGAGAATCCTAATGAGAGCTGAAAAGAGGACGGGAATGCTCAATAATCGGGACAATAGATTTTTACTCTCAATCAATCTATTTATTTCAGACTTTTTACCGAAGAATAGTATAACTATTCGATTAACAGAAGTTTTAATTACAGACAACTCGGAATAATTGATTTTGATAATTTTTTGTAAGCTCGGTGAGGTTCAACGTAGCCTTGGAGTCCTTTTTCTTAACCCATGAATCTGAGAGAGAGAGTCTAGTACGGTAGCGTGTGAGTGTGAGAGAGAGAGACGGTAACTACGCGACATGGCGCTGGGCTGAGGTTTTTACTACGTAACTTGGGGGAAAATCCGGGTTTTATCCATGGTTATTCTTAACCAGATATATTTGGGGGGTTTTCCCGCTATTTTCACGGATCCAGAGCATTAATTTGGGGACTAAACACGAGGATGTTTCTCCGGAGCTCCGTCTATACGGGTGTATCCTCTGGGATATCATACGAGAGCGTGATTTTGGGGTATTTCCACGGGAGCATTTTCCCGGTATTATTTCTTTTGTCGAGAGCATTTGCCGGTAGCATATTTTCCAGAGCATTTCTTCATTAGAGCAATTTTTCCACGGGGTGGGTGTTGATTACTGATAATTTAATATATTATAATTATTAAAATTATAATTTCCATAATTAAAAATTCTCCGTACTAAATCATATAACGTAACTCGGGGTATGTCAAGAGCTTGGCGATCGAGAGCTATGGTGAGACTCCATGGCGTCGAATTATGACGTAGCGAGACGCCATGGGTTTTCCCAGGTGTTTATGAGGGTAATTTTATTCACTGACGGGCCACCGTAACACTAAAACACTGAGAATAAACGTCAGTACTCACCATTATCCTTTTTCTTCCCTCCTGGTAGCTTCTGCAACCGGGAAATATCTTTTTCTCACTAACTCTTGGGAACGACGATGCGTAGTGTCTCGTGGGTACGCTGAGACTGCCAGCACGTGGCGCGACCATGCGGGCAACTTGTTGCCGGCCGGCGGCGTGTGGCTACCACTGTGTTATCGACTCTAGTGGTTTGGGCGATAGCGCTTGAATAAATTTAAATATTTGAATCCGAGGATTCTAGATATCGGGAGTTTTACAGGAAACAAAGCGGAATTCTCTAACCAAACGGTAGCTACAGTGGAGGGTGATCGTTTACCCTCGTCTACGACAGGGAATCGGAGGGTTCATCGCCGGAGTACACTCTCCGGTGAGGAATTAAGAACCATACGACCAAAATAAGTTTCTAATCCAAAAGCCCTGGCGATCCATATGAGAAAAGGGGTTAGTTTCACCCATATAGCCTTCCATCCGTACTGAACTGTATGGAACATAACCCTCACACAACTAAGGGAGCGCAAGCATTTCAACTTGACCTCTGTATTATCTCCATTAACATAACCAAAAAGGGGTTGTGGAGATACATGGGGTGGCACAATGTATCGGCCCTGATCCTCCATGACCTCGGTCCCTTTAACCCTATCACGTAGACCGTAGCATGTACCATAACCATAAATTTTACTGAATTTTTTTTTTTTTTTTAATTTTTTTTTTTTACTGAAATGAAACTAAAAATCTAACGGAATTGAATAATCAGGGGTTTTACGCAGGTAATAAATTGAAAGGTAACTAAACAAAAGTAACGGTAGCTGTTCTAGAGTCAATTCACGTAATTACAGAGCTTCGTCAGGGTTTTTCCTGAACATGGGGATTTTCCAGGGCTGGGGCATTTTTCCAGAGCTGGGCACTTATACAGAGCTGGGGCATCTTTCCAGAGCTGGGGCATTACGGGCTTTACATCTAACGAATACCCGTTTTTGGCTATTTCTCTCTCTGTCCATTGGTCTCACTTACTCTTTATCTCTCTATAGTTACCCTCTCAATATCAGGAAATGGCGGATTCGCTGGGAATTCCGTCACAACTTCAATTTACATTTTTCAATTTTCTTCAAATGTTCCTTAGCATTTACCCCCTTTTCCCTCTTTCATTAATTCGGCTCCTACGCCAAGATAGACAAAAGTAGTAGCAAAGTTAGAAAAAAAACAAACAAAAAAAAAAAGAAAAAAAAGCGATATTTCTTTTCATCTTTTTTTTCGCTCTCGTCGCGCCAAAGGGATAGCGTGCCACCTGAGGTATTCCCACCCACAATCATTCTTTAACCATGAAAATTACAAAACCAAGTCATAGGACAAAAAATGTTCCTTTTGACATGTTAAACATTTTTTGTTTCAAACTTTTCTTCCTAACTTAACCCTTCTTGCAACAGACCATTTTGAACAATTAAATTGTTATTAACAAATAGACGGCTCTGGCTTGCGCAAAAACAGTTATTATATTCATGATCAGCGACCCCAAAAACATGAAGTCTCATGGAAAAAAAAAAAAAATCATCTCATGTTTTCCTGGAAA
This sequence comes from Coelinius sp. EB29, assembly GCA_035578325.1. NCBI lineage: Eukaryota > Metazoa > Arthropoda > Insecta > Hymenoptera > Braconidae > Coelinius > Coelinius sp. EB29. Next base: position 13,665,401 of record JAOZGT010000002.1, on the reverse strand, counting down.
AACTGGAGGACGACTGGACCGGTTTTCTCCAAAATCTTTTCCGGTCTAAGCTGAAGGAAGACGCTTCGATTGCGTCATTGAAGATCTCGATCGCATCATCCGTTCACGAGATAACGTTGGACAAAATTTTTGGCCACATACACCCCACATACACACACACACACACACACACACACACATACACACACACACACACACACACACACACACACACACACACACACACACACACACACACACACACACACATGACCTTGAAAATTTTCGGGGAGTGCTGTGGTGACTTTGAAATGTTGATATATGGTCAAAATTCCATTTTCGATTTTCGGGGTGATTACAATAACTTCCCTAACCCGGGAAGTTAAAAAGAGATATATTTTTAGTAAAGCTGATCCTAATGCTCTATTTCAACTTTTTTCGGTGGTGAATTGGTCGGAATTGCTAATTGGTAACAATGTTGATGTTACATGTGACTTATTTTACAGAATAATTTTCAAAGTATTCGACGCAGTGATACCGATTAAAGGATGTAAACGGGCGCATAATAGATATCCCAAATGGTATACCCCTGAACTGATTGATGAAATAAAACTCAAAAATCTCCATAGACGTAAGAGTGTCAAGTATAATTCTCGATTTCACAGAGATCAGTTCTTGGCTCTACGAAATAAATTAAATAGGGATATTGACATTGCCTATGATGTATACATTAATAATACTGAGAATTCTCTGGGTAAGGCGCCGAAAGCTTTTTGGTCATTTGCTAACTCCTTTAATGATGAATCGAATATACCATGTCCTATGAATAATGATGGATTGCAATTAGATACACCTCAAGAGATTGTGAATGAGTTTGCTAATTTCTTCAACAGTGCGTATCTTCAGACTAATATAAAGAGACCCAGTATTGAAAAATCATTCTCTCGCCTTGGTGATAATATGTTTTTTTAGTAATTCGGAAATCAATAGGGCAATGAGATCTCTAGCTCAGAAACCGACATCTGGAGCTGACTGTATTCCTAATGGATTGATTAAGGGTCTGGCTGATGTGTTAACTGAACCACTTAAGATCATTTTCAATTTAGCAATTAAAACTGGTGTTTTTCCGACTAAATGGATGTTAGCAAAGGTCATTCCAGTGTTTAAAAGTGGTAATAAATATCAGATTAAAAATTACAGGCCCATTGCAGTTCTTATGACGTTCTCTAAGATTTTTGAAATTTGTTTATATGAGCGATTATACAGTATTTTTTCGAGTCATTTGAATACATCACAGCATGGGTTTGTACCTAAACGCTAAACTACTACCAATCTCATATTGATGGCGCAATATATCAACTCTGTCATAAGTGGGGGTGGTCAGGTAGATGTTATCTACCTGATTTCTCCAAAGCTTTTGACAGGGTTGATATTGACTTGTTGCTGGGTAAGGTTAAGAGTCTTGGGGTTTCTGGTCAACTTCTCTCAGTTGTAGAATCTTATCTAACTCATAGATCGTGTGTGGTATCATGTCTGGGTGTATCATCACCAGCTTTTTATCCTAGTTCGGGTGTTCCCCAGGCTCTAACCTTGGCCCACTTCTATTTAACATATTTATAAATGACATAACCAAAGACTTAGAATGTGAAACATCGATATATGCAGATGATGCTAAATGGTATAGAATCATAGAAAATGAAACTGATATGAATAAGTTGCAGAGTGATCTTAATTGTTTCACATCTTGGTGTATTATTAATCGATTGGACCTGAATGCTGACAAATGTAAAATAATGCCATATAGTCGTAAATTGAAACCAATTATCACAAAGTATTATATGCATGGAGTTGAACTAGAAAATATAACGAAAGGTCGTGATATAGGAGTAATTTTTGATAGTAGACTAACTTTTGTTCCACATATTGAGTCGATTATTACCTCTACGAAGAAAACTTTGGCATATGTCATGAGAATTTGTAAAAATTTCAAGAACATTAATGTAATTAAAACTTTGTATTGCAGCTTAGTTATACCTAAATTGGAATATGCGTCAGTTGTCTGGTCTCCTACTTACATGAATCAAATGACAAGAATTGATAGTTTACAAAAACGATTTTTGAAGTTTTTATCATGGAAACAAGATGGCATATATCCAGAGAGGGCTTCTGATTATTTTGAGCTTTGTGAACGTTTTGACTTATTATCACTGAGTGAGACGCGTACCGTAGCGTCCATTTTGTTTGTAGTTAAAGTCATTAGGGGCAATATAGACTGCCCGCAATTCTTAGAATTGCTGCACATCAGGATACCCACTTCAAACTCACGCTATATGGTGCCTTTTTATTTACCTCTAGCATCCTCTGGTTTAACATTGGCTTCACCTCTTTATCGAACGTGTAATGCAATAAATCAGTTAATAATTTTCAGTGAGGACAGTGTAGACATCATATCCTCTCCTTTTTCGGATATTATTCGTTATGATCACAAATATGTTAAATCGCTAAGACCATAATGTGCAATTGATCAAATAATGATGTAAAATCATTATAGATTACAAATTTTGTACCCTGCGCCACCTGCAAATAACTTTGTATTGTCTTAAATTTATTCTCAATTTATATACTCTTTTTTCTGTATTAAATGATTTGACCCTATAATCGGCTTTCAGGCTGTTGGGTCTGTACACAGAATAAATAAATAAATTAATAAATTGCACTTATTATATCACTGATTTAATTTTATAAATTTCGTTTTCCCTTTATTCCCAGCATGACCTCCATTTTGTTAATAATTCAAATCCTTAGCTATATATTAACGAGCCCGTTCCAGAGACATGATCCTACACCTGTCATCCCCTATGTGTATAGACTTTTACTCAATTCAAAATTCATTTCATCGGTGTGCATGCGCATGACAATTTTTCGTTTACATTTTTTGTTAGGGTATGAGATTTCTTTGGAGGGATGAGATACAGTGCTTGATGATGATGAAGCAGTCACGACGAGTCTACGAGTTATTCTCGTCGGATTTCACCATGCCTGGACCAACGACGCTATACAGAACATTGGAACAGTTACCTTGTTCTCTTGGTCTGACCAGAGCTGTTTTGAAGAAATTACGTGAAGTGGGAGAGAAAATGGACGAGAAAGAAAAACATTGTCTCCTCATTTGGGACGAAATGAAACTGGCCTCGCATGTCCAGTACGATAAAAAATCCGATACACTGATGGGCTTTCAAGATTGGGCATACCGTCGATCCCCCAATTTCGCGGATCACGCCCTCGTATTCATGATACGTAGTATCAAGTCAGGATGGACGCTGCCAGTTTTTTATGGATTTTGCCAATCACAGACAAAAACACCGGACCTTAAACGCTGCATCAAAGACGTCACAAAAGTGATAGAGAAGACAGGATTCTCCATCGTAGTCACAGTTTGTGATCAAGCTGAGCCAAACAGAAGGGCTGACCAGGAGTTGATTAGGGAATCAAACAAAGAGAGAAAAAATGAGAATGAACCTGAACGTAAGTAGATATTTGTGTTAGTTATATTGGGAATTTGAAATGACTCAGTATAACTCATTTATGTTGAATAACTTGGGTGATTAGATTATTAATGATTCATTAATAATCGAATGAGTCGAAAAATGATGAGTATGGCATTTTGAGAACATCGCAAGAATCGATGTTAGAAATATTTTGATTATTCATTAATTCCCAGAATTTCAACGAGGAAGGAGATATATTGTACTCGAAATTTGAGGGCCTCAGTCAAGTCACTTCAATCACGTAAAATGTAATAATAGCCATCTCCAAAATCCCGGTTGTGTCTCAATAAAACCTTTGTTGATATTCCCTGATAATGTTGATAATATTGAATTGATAATGATGCGTTAATTCTACGTTAATTGTCAGTTGAAAGATGCGAATATGAAACAAGCGGTATCATATTCCCTAACGGATAGGTCTGAGAATCAATTCTGAGAGTTAAGAGAGGGAGGGAGGGAGGGAGATTGATTGATTGATTGAAGCTTTATTTATTAAGTCCTGGAATAAATGTAATTTCCTAAGGACTAGGGTTTCAAATATTTACATCTAGTTTTTACATTTTGAAGAAAGAGATTTATACAGGATAACAATACTTCGCACTAATTTGATTATACTACACATCATTAAACACTTCAACATGATCTTTTTGCCTTCGCCTCTATTAATTTATTTCTTTTTACATTTATCGTTCTGATATAAGATCATTACAAGTTATGAGATTAAATAAAATATCCAAAATGCGGTTTCTTATGTATTAATAATTGATTAATATAATTAATTATTCATTTATTTGCTCATTAAAATTTTGTTTTTTTTTTTTTTTTTTTTTTTTTCTCCTTTTCTCACTGCTACAAGAATTTGATGATTTTTCAATTTCTCATGGTTTTTCAATTTTTCAATTTCTCATCTTTTCGATAAACATTTTCTGTGTGGCAAGAAGGTGATCACGTAATTGATTGCTGAAAGACTCATAGATTTAGCATTCCTGATGTCAATGGGAATGGAATTCCAGAAACTACTAGAAGCGGTGGAGAAGGTAGAGAGACCAAAGTTGGTTCTCTTATTTGGAATAAAAAGGTCTAGTTCAGTTCCATGATTGGCCCTTTTTACTACTTCAGACTTTAGAGTTAATCTTTCAAATAAATAACTAGGTCTTTTATTCACTAGGATTTTATACGTTAGTTTACCTAGAAGAAATTGCCTACGGAAGGATGGCATGAGCCATTCTAACTGAGTATAGAATTCTGAAATCGGAGTATCTCTTTTCAAATCATATATAAACCTTATTCCCACGTTTATCAGTTTTTTGAGTCTAGTATCTACCTCTCGGCTACACCCCGTGAGCAGTACACTACCATAGTCGATGTACGGATACACTAGACATTTCACAAGGTATTTTCTTAGGCTAGTATTGAGATAGTCCTTGGACTTTTTTAATCTATACATTGCTCCATGAGCTAATGAGGCTGTGTTTCTAACCTGTCCACACCAAGATAATTTTGAATCCAAGGTCACTCCAAGATATTTAACTTCATCCATGAACTTTACAACAGATCCCCCTACAGTGATACTTGCAGTTTCTGAAGAGTAAATTTTATTTATATATTTACAGCTCCCCATGACAATAGCTTGAGTTTTTTTTGCATTGAGTATCAATTGATTATTTTTAGCCCAATTTTCAATAGCTAGAGTCTCCTGATTCATTATTGATATTCCTTCCTCTATCTTTCTAGGTAATACATGCAAATACACACCCAGATCATCAGCAAACATTGCATGTTTGGTAGTTTTAAGGGCATTTTTGATGTCCCCAGTGAAACACAAGAAAAACAGAGGACCGAAGATGGTGCCCTGAGGTACCCCCCTCTCCATATTGACCCAATCTGATTTATCCGTTACCCCATTCACCGTATTACCCAGCACTGCTTGCCTCCGATCTGAGAGGTAGGAGCTAATCCATTTGCATGTGGCAGCAGAGAAGTTTGATTTTTTCAACTTTAGCAGTAATAAATTGTGATTAACAGTATCAAATGCTTTACTAAGGTCAAATAATAACAGTATGGTGGCCATTCTCTTATCTGCTGCCCATTTAACATCTTCAATGACATTTAACAAAGCGGTCTGAGTACTCATACCCGCACGATAACCAGACTGTAGGGGATCGAATTTGTTGCGAGACTCAAGAAAGTTGATCATTTGCTGCGATAATATTTTTTCAAGGAGTTTAGAGAGAAAACAGGTTAACGCAATTGGTCTAAAGTCGCTACATTCTTTGGGAGATGAGATTTTTGGAATAGGAAGAATATGAGCCCTTTTCCAGGCATCAGGGAAAATTCCCCTATCAATCGAACAATTAAAGATGTGAATAATTGGCTTGGCACAAGACTGAAAACAGAGGTCAAGGAGAAAGAGAGAGAGAGAGATAGAGAGGGGGGAGAGAGGGGGAGAGAGAGAGAGAGAGACAGAGAGAAAGCTTCAGACTGATTCATTACGGCTTTGAGATGCATAATTCATATACATTATTGTAGTCGAACTTAAATGAATATTGATGAAGTTTACTGGCACTGTTCCATAGTCAATTGGTCATCTTAATGGTAAATTTACTTGTTGAGCATGGGTGATTAACGCGATGAGATTCGAATGAGTAACTTGTCCACCCCATGCATGTCGATGATATTTTTCAGGAACTACGGTCAAAATTGGTAACAGCCAGCTGATTCCCTTCTCGGATCCATCTCATGGAATAAAAGGTGCACGAAATAACCAGTTGACGAAGCTTTTACAAATTAATTATGACCCAACGAAAGCTCAACTGACTCGACATGTCACTGAAGAGGAGAAGTCGCAAATGAAGTTAGCGTCTTGGGATGTCATTGACAGAGCCTGGAGAATTGATCAACTTTCTCATGGATTGGAGCCGAGAATGAAAAAATTAACAGAAGAATACATAATTCCAGCAAAAATTCCCCGAATGAGAGTGAAGAATGCAACTGCGGTGTTGAGCAATACTGTTGCAGATTGCATCCTGTCTTTCGCAGAGAGAGGTAGGTTTTTATATCCCCTACAGCGAAAAAATGCTGATGTTGAAGTAGGTAGTCAAATTGCGCTTGAAGTACCAATGAAGTAGGCAAACGCTAAAAGTCTTTGAAGGTGAGCTAAGAGAGGTCGAACCAAGCTACGTTGACTGTTCCGATGAGATAAGAGCTTCGCCGTTGTTACTCTCCATACTCACTTGAAGACTGCGCTTTTTTTAGTATTTATTCCAGATTTATTATATGATTTGGTGGCCGAGTGGCTAAGGTGGCGGATCAGAGATATGGAGGACTAGGGTTCAAGTCTCGGCCAGGGCGTTTTTTTTTCTTTTTTGTTTTTCATTATCGGGCCACATGACCAAACCATGCAATCATCATCAAACCATTATTCATAATGAATTAGATGATTTTCATAAATTATTTTCTGAATAAAATTAATTTTCTAATTCGAAACCTTTTTGAGCCCTTTTTGCCAGCCTTTTTTGAGGCCTAGGAGTCGAGCCTGAAACGCGGTTATCATTTTCGGGCTCAAAGAGGGTTGGGCCAGGCCTGACACTCAGCCTCAGTCCAAGGCTTGCTAGCCGTGATCGAGGGCTTGGTGAGCTCTGGTTTGATCGTCAATTCCTACCTGGGTAGATGTCCACTACTCTTCTCAATGACTGGAACATCCTCCCCAGGTACGAATTGACGATCGGGCCAGGGCTCATCAAACCCTCGCTCACGGCTAGCAAGCCTTGGACTGAGGCTGAGTGTCAGGCCTGGCCCAACCCTCTTTGAGCCCGAAAATGATAACCGCGTTTCAGGCTCGACTCCTAGGCCTCAAAAAAGGCTGGCAAAAAGGGCTCAAAAAGGCTTCGAATTAGAAAATTAATTTTATTCAGAAAATAATTTATGAAAATCATCTAATTCATTATGAATAATGATTTGATGATGATTGCTGACGGTCATGTGGCCCGATAATGAAAAACAAAAAACAAAAAAAAAACGCCCTGGCCGAGACTTGAGCCCTAGCCCTCCATATCTCTGATCCGCCACCTTAGCCACTCGGCCACCGAATCACTCTTGTAAATGTTTTTGTCATGCCTACCTGGGTCACTGGTGAGGCGTGAGATATTGTGCGATAGTTGTTTGGAATTATTGTTGGGTAATTTTCATATAAAATTCATCATTTCTTTTTTTATAATTTGTAGGGGCTTAGAAAAACATACTTGAAATTATCTATTCGTATTTCATAACTTGATTGACTGATTGTTGATTCTGATAAATGAGAAATTGAAGTGTAGATTAGTGTATTGAAGAAAAATAAAAATATTAATTTTGATAGGTGGAGGCCATGGTATATTGAAAAAAATTAGTTAATAATTCTCATTAATTGTCAATTAGCGTTGTTTGGATTTTTATTGAACACATTATAGTTTTCTATCCTCCTAAAATTGATACAAATTCCCGTTTACCACCGGTTATATCAACGATTTTGTAGAGATGAAAAATTCTAACAAAAACTTTTTCTTCACCGTTTCTACTAGAAACAGTCATTGCTAACATAATTACCTAATTGTGACCACCTTTGTTGCCTAAAATTACTTGTTCAACTACGTTGGTAATGAGCACGAGATACTGAGAGATCTAGTTTTATCCTCCTCCCTACACCCAGCAAGATGATTACCAAGATGATTACACAATTAATCGAGTGTTTTACCTTCATCTTCAGGATGCAAATATCTCCCCACAAAGTCATCAATCAACATCAAGTTATCGATTTTTAATGAGAAGATTCGCCAGAATGAATATTTTTTCATTTGGTGAAGATTCATTTTATATTGATTAGATGAAAAGAGTTAATATCGCTGTAGATAAGAGAAACTCTCGCTCTTTTTCTTCTATTTCTACACTGCTTACATATGCTCTCGTATTAATGAAGTGTTTCACTTACAATTCTCGAATAATTCTTGTTTCAAGGCTTTGTAGGCAATTGTCTCGACATCAACCCTATTACAAAAGATGAAGCACAAAACACAGCCTTTGTTTGCAAGTTCTTCAATGACCTCTTCGATTCTTTTAATGGAAAATTACCTCCAACCCCTAATAATCCCCCCTTGAAGAGTATCGTAACGGAATCAAGTCCTCACCATGCTTTTTGGGAGATAGCTAAATCGAAACTCCAAAGAATGCGTTACCGTGTACCTGACACAATCGCCATATAATCGGTTCCCACACTTCCAAATTGGATAATGTCCATTGAAGGAGCTCAGCAGTTGTGGACATTATTAAAATCCGAAGGTCTCCCACATGTTATCCCGAAGAACATCAGCCAGGATCCCCTTGAAAATTTTTTTGGCACTATGCGTGCATTTGTCAGTACTTCCGATGACCCCTCATGCTGGCAATTTGGTGGAAATTTCAAGGCGATACTTATCAGCAAATTATCTAGTAAGAAGAAGAGAGGATTCAATTGTGAGGGCAATTCGGATGGGGAATTTCTTTTCTCATTAGAAAGTTTGCTGATCGAAAATGGTGGAGAGACAATTGATGAATCGTGGATGGATGTAGAAGTTAATGAAGAATTTGAAAATCTAGTAATAATGCGCAACATGCGAACCTATCAACCACATGGAGATGAATTCCTGCACAGCAACCTTCTACGTTCTGCTGATAGAGTTAAAAAAGAATTATTCAGAAATCCCTCCCACAAGACAACTATCGACACCTGTTGCGAGTGCCAGATTGGATTTGTGAGAACACGAAACGCCAACAATAAGAAATCCAACTTCGATGAGATCTATGGAGAAATTAATGATTATTTATTTAAAACGATTTCGAAAGTGTGCCATTATCGTTCAGTCAAAAAAAGTGGTGCGTAGAAGCCTACGCGATAGAAGTGAAACTTTCCGAGCTCATCCCCTAGATCACAAATATTCCGACGAATAAAACTGTTCTTCGATAACAGAATGAATTTCCCTTATTGATTAATTCATTGGGGAGCTAGGTTTATGAAAAAGGACATGTGATATATTAGCTTCTATTTATAAAACATTTATAACGGAAGAAAAAATTAAGTTTTATGTCGGGAAAAACGTACAAAGTCTCTCCCTCCAAAAGTGTAACAAGAGATTGGAAGCAACCCATCGTTTACTCCCACTGTAATGCAACTTCTGGACATGACGAAATCATACACATGTACAAGAATATTGTAAGAGAAGCAAAAAAAGTGAATCTCAATATCGTAGCTTCAGTATGTGATCAAGGAGCAACAAACGTGAAAGCCATCTCGACTCTTCTAGATGATAGCAGGAGTCAGAATCTACCTCATACCATCACAGGACAATTCATGATCTCATTTCATTACGGAACAATTAAACACAGCTCACTTTATTATACGATAAATTGATTATATGGACAATTCATCACATATGCTACTCATCACACAGACAATCCAACACAAATAATTCATTACAAGGACATGCGATTGTTTATTCACAAAATTCAATATCGTGCAGCCGAATTTTCGAGAATATACAGAATGTCTAACACTAAATTCAAATCGATATATGAATTTTTCCGTACTCATGGCGGGAGCGTGGGGGGGGGGGGATAAATCTGTAGGGTACGATTTCAATGTACTTAGCATTCAGTGTACGGAAGGTATACGGCACTGACAACGTCATGTCACTACACTTCGTCTTGAGCCAGAGAGTCGAACTAGTGGTGCGTTGTTGGTCGCTCGCAAGCTCGCTCCCATGGTAGCTGTGACCCGTTTAGGTCATAAAACATACTTTCCGGTTCGTCACTATTACCTCAGGATTCCGTAGGCCTTATTACGAAAAAATGAAATGGGAAATGAAAAAAAAATCAAATCGAAGAAAGGTTTCGAAAAGAGTCTGAAAATTTCCTCTGAAAAACATTGAAAACGCTCTATTCGAATAACCCAGTAATGGGTATCATTGAAATATGGGGATGAAAGTAATTATGTATTTAAGTATTTAAGTATTTATATCATCCGGAATAATATAATAGTTTTTTGGTCCCAGTTTAGATGTTGGACCCCTACAGAGGAAATGTGTTTGGGACTTTGATCCGATTAAAAAATGGTTAATAGTGAATTATTTACACCAATTATAGGATAAATAATGTAATGTGAGTGAATTAAGAATGAGGCAACATATGTCTATCACACAAGAATGTATGTGAGGATGAGGTGAGATGGTGAGGTGTGCGCGCGCATCGTCCTACATACTTAAGTGGACATGAGAACTATATACGTGTGAGGAGGCATCCAACACCGCATGGAAAATGAGTGATTTAATTAGTAAAGAAAACATTTGGTAATTATTTTGCTGATGTTAAATTTTGACGTGATAATAATAATGGAACAATTATACCTGAATTTTTTGGAAAAAATTGGTAGAAAAAGTGGTCATGAATTGTACAAACACGTTGACTCTGAAGATTGATTATAAAAAGTGATTATCTGTGTCGAAAAAACTCATAAAAACAACAAAAAAGTACTTGTTATTACCTGTTTCAGATTAAAAAGTTATAATTGATATTAATTTTTTGCCTGAAGGAGGCAGGCGGAGTGATTGTTACTTGATCTGGGGGTAAATTATAATTGGTAACGAGATTTTCTCGTCACGTTAAAATACACACAGTGAGTGAGTAGAGTTGGGAGAGAGAGAGACAGGAGGAGGCATCTGACGTCAGCCGAACGAGGCTCGACCGAAGGTGGATAGATCATGGAGGAGAGGGGATACGCCAGTTCGGGTGAATTGAGCTTCCCACTCTCCAAAGTGACCGTTTTGGTATGCTATCGCTAATTTAGCATTTGTGCAGTTGTGGTTGGGTAGAATAGGGCCGACGTATAGGCTTCCCAACTGTGCGGTGTTAAAGGCTCCGCAGACTTAGCCTAGGGACGGACGGGCAGGTGTAAGAACTGCCGCTTCCCCTTCTCCGAGGAGATTGATGTCGGGCCAATCAGGCTGGCCCACGTCGAGAGAACGTAGCTCGAGTGGTACTGGAATGAGAAGCCTAGACTGGGAAGTTAAGCCCTGGGAGATTTCTGGTTAGTTCAGAACGGGCGCTCGTACAGAGCGGAACATAGAGATGACTGGCGAGTTATCGGAAGGCGTCACCTCGCATCGAGCGGGGAGGCGAGCAGAGGGAGATGCTCATGCATGTCCCGAGTAGTGAATAGCGCTGGTTTCCGGTCGCGTGGAATGCTACGTGGCCGGGCTTCGGATCTTCCGGCGAAACGATTGGGTGTTGGAGTGGACGTGTAGGTCCGGAGTTAACAGTGTCTCTGGCTGGGCCTTCGTCGCATTCGCCTCCCGGTCAAAGTAGCTGGGGGAATCTGACTCGCGATGATATTGCTGTTACCGGATGTGGAGGAAAACCGCGTGAGCGTGTAGATCGGGAGTTAACAGGGTCTCTGGCAGGGTCTTCGCTACACGTACCTTTACATTCCGGGCCCCGAGGGGTTAGAAGGATTCGCAAATCGGTCAAGGCCACTCGCCGTTAGTGATAACGCCGAGTGCGAAAGTCGGCTGATCGGGTAGAAATAACCCGGAGGCGAAGTACACGAGACTATGAGTCGGTTGAGAGAAGAATTCTCTCCGTATTCGCCGTCGGGGACGTAAAAACAGCCTCGATGAGCGAGCGGAAGCACTCCTAACATGGTGGACCTCGCCCCTCTACCGTGAAATACTGATGCTAGCGTGGCATCCGTGGGTCCCGTCCACGAGAAGTCCTCCAGGTGACGAGTTTTCCCTGGAGGCCGGTTTAGTTAGGTTTTCCGGATAAAATCTAGCTGGCGCCCAAATCGTAGCGATATGAGGAATGGGTAAAGAGTAGTTTGGGATTATTTCCCCGGTGAAAAACTGGAAAAAAATCCCTTACAAAATGGCGCCCAACGTGGGACCATGCCATATAGGAGTGAAAGTGACGTCAGAAATGGCGAGAGTGAGTACCCATGCGGGAAAGCGGGAGAAAGAAATTCTATTCTTGCTCCCAATAAGACAAATTTCTTTTTTCTTTCGAGAGAAAATAAAAGGAATTTGAAGTTATCATTTTCGCTGAGAGGGGAATTTTCTCGGCGGCTCGGGGAGCATTTTCTCGCCACCCGAGGGGAAATGACCTTGAGCGCGGGAAGTATTTTGCTCCCACGGAAATGAGAGAGAGTGGAAACACTCAAAAGAAGGGGGGAGGAGATCACTCTCTTCCCCAAAAGGCCTCAAAATGTCGGTTTTCGAGAGAGAACGGGCATTTGAGAGAGAAAACTTTTCCCGTCGTGGCAAGGAATTCCCCTGCAGACTCATCACAGGCTTCCTCGCCACCCGAGAGGGAGTCATCTCAAGTGCGAGGAGTTTTCCTTCCTCGAAGGGGACGACAAAGTGAATGGGAGAGACAACCCATAAGAAAAAAAAATTCGACAGAATTCGGCGCAAGCCGACGGCAACACTCCTCGGCCGGTAAGGCAGAGAGCGAGTGAGAGCTCCGAACAGGAGAGGGCGCCACGTGCCGGCCACCGGCTCGCGGCGCGTGGTTTGAATCAATCTGGCACGTGCCCGTGCTAGATTTATGCAAATGAGGCGCCGAAAATTGGCGAATTGGGGGAAGGTCGGGATGGCCTACAGGTGGGATCACCGGCGGCGATCGATTGAAATGTCGATTCGCCGTAATTACCCCCACCCTGTGACACCCGTAACCTGACCTACGGTAAGCGAGAGCGTTCTTTCCCGTTTGGTACGCCCAGTGTATCGGACGAGAGAAATTTCGCTCGCGAAAAATTAGAGTGTTCACACGTGCTCCATTATGGACAGTGAGGAAAGAGTGCAAGGGGATAAAACCCTTGAGGAGTTGGTGCTGAAGGTGGTGAGGACTGCCGAAGGAGCACAAAGAGGTGAGTTTAACCCTTTGGGCTCACCAGAAGGGCGCAACGAATTTTTATTCGTTGAGAATGTGGAGACGACGGTTTCCGGCACGCCACGTGGCGACGGAGAAATCGGAGTCTCAGAGACGCCGTTAGGCGAAAGTGAAAATTCGGAGCTGTTGATTTTAAATGATTTAAAAATTTCAGACTCCGGATTTACTGAGGAGCAGTTTGCAGCCCTGGAGCTGGAACTGGACGAGGAATCCCGTCAGGACGCCGAGGAGGCGATGGACGTGGAGGAAGTTGCCCAGGAAGTAGTCGTGGAGACGACGGCAGTCGCTCCAGGGGCAAGTGAGGTTTCAGGGACCCCCGGGCTAGAGCAGCTCATTACTGAGGCTCTAGTCAAGGACCCTGAAATGCTGGGGAGGATTTTCTTAAAATTCTCCTCAGAAGGGAGTGCGGGCCTGGTGATGAGAAAGGGTCTCGTCGAGACGCCAATCTCAAAACCAAAGCCCGAGAGAAAAAAGAAATCCCGAGATAACAAACGCCCTCAGCGTGTTATCCCGGCTGGAAACAAGAAGCTGGAGGAGCACGTGGTCCAGCACGTGGGACAGAAGTACCCGAAGGAGTTCAAGAGCACTATCCCTAGACTCCCAGAGGTGAGAGGCGTGGAGGCAGAATTGAATGCCCCCTCCACGAGCAGAGGCCTTCCCCGTCGGCTCAGGATTCCAGCCCGGCTGTGCTGGAATTGCAGGAAGCCTGGCCACGGAGGAATTGACTGCGAGAAGCCAGAGAGGGTGTATTGTCACAGTTGCGGTCGCCCTGGCAAGGTGACGGCAGAGTACATCCCCTGCCAGGCAGAGAAAAGAAGGAGGGGTCCCTGGATTCCAGCGTTCGGGAGGAACGTGCCCAGGGAAGTCCTGAGGAGAATGAGGCAGGAGCAGAGGGCCAGAGCATCGGCCAATGCTCCTGAGAGGCCTACACTTCCCCCCCGCACGACAGTCCAAGAGATCCCAGCAGCAGCTGGGAGCCCTCGAGAGGCTGGAGAGGCAAGGAGGGAGAGGAGGAGAGAGAAAAGACGCCTCAAAAGGGCAGCAGAAGCTGCCCTGAGGGGAGGTGAGAAGACGCCAGAAGGGGGTGCAAACCTCCAGGCGAAGAGGGAGGAGAAACCCTCCTAAAAGAGAGGACGGGGAAATCCCCAGTCATTTTTTTTATGGACAAATTTTTTTTTGATGCTTTTTGTTGTCCAAATTTTTTTTTTTTTGGCTGAAAAAGCAAAATTATGGATGGTCTGCAAAGATCAGATATAATTTACGACACGAGGTGTCGAGAAAGGCGTCGGACGAGCCGCAATGATCTGATGGCGAGGAAGAGGGGCGAAAGCCCCAAAAATAAACACATACGGGCGAAACCCACCATTTTCGGGTGAAACCCACCTTTCCGGGGCACAATTCAACACACGTGGTTGAATTGTGAAGATAACGGGTAGTAGGCGCCATCTGGCGTCTCCCCGAAGGTATGACGGTCGGTAAAGGCAGAAGCCAAATTACCGACTGCTGGACTACTTGGCGACGCGGGAACCGTACAGTGGCGCCCCGTTGTCGTAAGAGAAGGTACTCCTCACTCAAAAGTTGAGGGAAAGAAAGAGGCGGGAAAATTCAAATTCGAAAATTTGAATAATACCGCCAGAATTGAGAGAATTGAAATTCTTTCAATTCAGAGGGCACCACGAAGCAATTCAAAGGCTGAGTGGTGGAAGGGGCGGGAAAAATTCGAGTTTTTTGAAAATTTGAATAGTACTGTCAGAATTGAAATTCTTTCAAATCAGAGAGAGCGCCACTAGTCAGATGAGACTAGATAGGTGGCGCATAGAACAACCCTAGGCAGGGGGAATTCCCTAGCAGAGAGGGCGCCTCTAGCGTTTTCTAGTGTAAGACGAGCGAGAGGGGATGACCCCCACTCCCTCGAGAAGGGTATAAAAGGCGCTGCAGAACGCAGAAAAGGTCTCTTACGGCGAAGCCACCGGTGTGCAAACATCGAGCTTCCCGAACGTCCGCCAGGAAAGCGAAATGCCGACCCAAAGTGGAGACGAATTCGAGAAGGATTCGAAAAAGGATGGAGGAGAGTGTTCTGGACACAAGACCCTCCCGAAGGACGGTAAAACCGTGATCACTCCCAGAGAGAGTGATTACGAACTACCGAAGACACCCATCCCAGGGAAAACCGACGCGGTGAAGCCCCAGAGGGTGGAAGGCCGCACAGACGAAGCTGCTGAGCAAGCAGCTTTGAAGACGTTCGCTGAACAAGCGAGACAGCTGCAAGAACAAATTCTTGCGTCAGGCGTACTAGGGGCCGCATCTCTGGTAAAGAGAAGAGGCAGGCCACCGGGCAGCAAAAAAGGGAGCACCAAGGGCAGTAAAAATGCCAGCGGTGAAGTGACACCTCTGAACCTACCAGAGGTAAAGGTAACGGAGGCGACCCCAACTCCGGTAGAGCTACTGGCGGCAGTCCAGAAGCTGGAGAGGGAATTACGCGGCCGAATAGGCCCGGCAGCAACTCCCTCCCAAGAGGCAGTCCCGAAAGGGCTAAGAGACAACTTCCGGGGGGAACGGGGCGCGCAGCCCCGGAGAAGAGAACCCCTGGAGGCTTTCGAGCAACCCCAGACCCGAAGAGGGTACGGAGGAGGCCTCGATGAGAGGGAATGAGGATTCCGCTCGCTAGAAACGCGAGCTGAAGAATCCTCTGACGAGAGCCACGGCAGCAGCCGCCACCACCATGGCAGGCGCCCCCTGCCGACGCAGAAAGCCCTCGAGGCTTTGAAGAAATGGGGCGTTTCCTTCTCAGGAACCCCAGGGGAAGACGTGGAGGACTTCCTGTCCACGGTAGACAATGTTTTACAGACGTTAAACATCAGAGAATCCGACCTGTTAGGGGTTTTGAGGGGTTGCCTGACAGGCACAGCCCTCACCTGGTACAGGGAGGAAGAGTTGTACTCCTGGGAGGAAGCGAAAATCGCCTTCCGAGAACGTTTTGGCGAACTGGATTACCAGGTCGCCTTACACGAGGAGATTGCGAGTCGCTGTCAAGGCGCTGATGAGCCAGTGGGGACGTTCGTGGCCAACATGAAAGGATTGTTTGGCCGAACGAAGCCCAGGTGGTCAGAAGCAAAGAGGGTGAGCTACGTTTATCGTAATATGCTCCCCAAATATAAGACGGGCCTCACCCTGCAAGAGGGAATGAGCCTGAGAACGCTGGAAAAGCATGCTCTTCGACAAGAGAAGAACATCGCCAGCGCTAGAACATGGCAACCTCCACCAAAACCGGAGGATGCCTTATGCCCGAGCTTTGCATACAAAAGCTCGAAGCCACAGCCCAAGTTCCCTCCGAAACAGGCCGTAAGGGCCTTGCAAGAGGAGGAGGAGGAGGCTGAAGAGAACGACGAATGCGAGATGTATTTCGTCGATGAGTTAGAGGTAGTACACGCCCTACAGAGGCGTGGTACTCCTCTAGGGAGGGGTGGTGGTCCAGGCCGCGCTGGACCTGGTGTCCAGTGGTTTAAACCACTGAAGTGTCACAACTGTGACAAAGCCGATCACTCTTGGCGAGTCTGCACAGAACCCAGAACGGTGTTCTGTTACAGGTGTGATCGAAAAGGGGTAAACACACCGGATTGCCCAAAATGCAGTCCGGGAAACGGGAAAGTGGCCGCGTAAGCGACGAGGTGCAGCCTACGCCGCCGCTAAGCCCGGAAGAGCCCGTTCCGAGAGATATAGAAACCCCAGGGACGGAAGGAACCGTCGAAAAGGAAGTAAAAATCCTGGAGGCTGAAGAGACAGTGGCCACGATGGTGAAAACTTCGGGAACTGAGAAAGTAACGTCTCAGGAGGGAAAAGGGAAGATGAAACCTTCCTTGGACCGCACAGACGATCCAGTAGCGTTGTCCTCGCCTGAGATAGCTTCCCCAGAGGAGTTTATCAAACAGGCTATGAAGGAGGGCAAGACGTTTGCATTCCACGTGGAAATCGATATTCACGGGAAGAAGATCCGCGGACTAGTGGACTCAGGAGCATCTCGTACCTTCGCTGGAGAAGCGGGGATCGAGTTATTAAGCTCGCTGGGCATTAGCGCGAAAAGAATACCACCCAGAAGAGTTCTAGTGGCGAACAGCCAACTAGAAGTGGTGAAAGAATCCTCCAAACTGTCTCTAGTATTGGAGGGAAGAGCAGTCAAGGTGGAAGCACTTTGGATGGCATCGCTATCCGAAGACTTCATCCTAGGACTAGATTTCTTGAGAGAAGCTCGAATGGTCATCGATTTCTTTGGCCAATCCTGGTTCTTTCGAGATCAGCCGGAAGTAACCTTCCAGTTTGTGCCGGTGGAAAGAGCCTGCCACTTAACCGTGTGCAATGGCTTGAGAACACCAGGCGAGGAACAGAAGGAGCGGCTTCAGAGACTCCTGGATGCGAAAATTCCGGTAGTCAAAGGAAGCCCGCCGATATCGAAGCTGGCCCCACACAAAATTGATGTGGAAGGCCATGAGCCGATCCGCCAAAGGGTCAGGCAGTCCTCCCATCACCTGAAATTGTTGATATGGAAGGAAGTGGATGAGATGCTCAGAGATGGGATCATCAAGCCATCAGAGAGCGACTGGAATAGCCCAGTCGTCATGGTGAAGAAGGCCAACGGGAAGTATCGATTCTGTATCGACTTCCGACGGGTAAATGAGGTGACCAAAAAGGACGTCTACCCGGTCGCAAATATGACTGGCATTTTAGACGAGCTAAGACAAGCCAATTATATTACGACGTTGGATTTGAGCGCTGCCTACTGGCAAATACCGTTGACCGAAGAGTCAAAAGAGATCACTGCATTTACAGTGCCTGGAAGGGGGTTTTTCCAGTTCGAGCGTATGCCGTACGGCTTGACGAACGCCCCCTCCAGAGAGCGTTGGACAAGTTAATTGGTCCAGAGATGTACCCACACGTCTTCGTCTACTTGGACGATATCATTATCGCTTCAAGTACGTTCGAAGAACACCTTACGTGGTTGGGAAGAGTCCTCGACAAGCTGAGGGACCACGGTTTAACCATAAACCGTGAGAAGAGCGTATTCTGTCGGTCCGAAGTGGAATACCTCGGATTCGTCGTGAATAGCGAAGGACTACAGGTCGATCCCGACAAGACGTGGGCAGTAGTAGAGTTCCCGGAGCCCAAGAATCTGAAACAGATTCGCCATTTCCTCGGGATGGCTTCCTGGTACCGACGATTCATACCAGAGTTTGCTACAGTGGCTCAACCACTGACGCGCCTAACCAAGAATAACCAACCTTGGGTATGGGGCGAAGAGCAGCAAGCGGCTTTCGAGGCGCTGAAAAAGCACCTGACGTCAGCTCCAACGCTTGCGTGTCCAGATTTCTCGCTGCCGTTCACCCTGCAAACGGACGCGAGCAGTGTAGGGCTCGGCGCCGTTCTCACGCAAGTGATAGACGGTCAAGAGCGAGTGATAGCGTACGCCAGCCGTTCGCTAACAGGGCCCGAGACAAAATACACCGTAACGGAGCAGGAATGCCTCGCGGTGGTCTGGGCAATTATGAAATTCCGTTGCTACCTGGAAGGCTACCCTTTCACGGTAATCACGGATCACAGCAGTCTGAGATGGCTTCATAATTTGAAGGATCCCACTGGCCGTCTAGCCAGATGGAATCTCAGACTGATGGAGTATGATTACCAAATCGTACACAGAAAGGGTGTATTGCACCACGTGCCGGATGCTCTCTCCAGAGCACCTGAAGGCGCGACAGAACTACTCAATGCTGCCGTAGATACCCGGGATAAGTGGTATCTACGTCGCTGCCGAGACGTAGAAAGAATGCCTGAGAAATTTCCTACTTGGAAACTCTCGGAAGGACTGTTGTATCACTCGAAGCCAAAAGCACTGGCATCGGTGAACAACGAAGACCTGGATGAGTGGAAATTAGTCCTCACCAGAGAATTGAGACGGGACGCTATTCGAGAGTGTCACGATTTGCCCCAGGCCGGACACCAAGGTGTCGATAAGACCTGCCAACGCTTGGCCAACCAATACTATTGGCCAGCGATGTTTGAGGACGTGACGTCATACGTAAGTACATATCACGAGTGTCAGCGTTGCAAAGTGCAACAGAGAGCGCCGATCGGCTTAATGGGGCCTCGAGCAATCGAGAAACCCTGGTCGAGAATCTCGGCCGATATCATGGATCCCTTTACACGCAGTAAAGCAGGATTCGTGTATATCCTAGTGATCCAAGACTTCTTCACGAAGTGGATCGAAGTACGCCCACTGCGAAAAGCAAATGGTGCGTCGATTCGGAAGGCAATAGAGGAGACAATCATCTATCGATGGGGTGCTCCTCGAGAATTGCTGACCGATAATGGTACAGAGTTCGTAAGCCGAGACAGGAAAGCCTTGGTTGTTTCTACGAACATGAAGCATCGGACAACGCCGCCGTATCACCCGCAAGCGAACCCTACTGAAAGGGTCAATCGCTCGCTGAAGGCGAGATATGAGCGTATGTAGACTCAGATCACCGCGATTGGGACTGTCACTTGGATGCATTTCGATTTGCATACAATACGGCCCAACACAGTTCTCTGAAAGCCACGCCCGCTTTCGCCAATTTTGGTAGAGAGCCAGAGCCGGCAAATTCGCTGAAGCGAAAACTAGAGGGAGACGTAGAAGTCGAAGAGACTCCTACGGAAGCATGGATCGAGCGCATGAAGCGTCGCGATACCTTGAGGTTGGCGTTTCGCCACGCATTAGCGGAAGCTAATGATAGACAGGCGCAGGCCTATAACTTGCGTCGTAGACAAGGAGAGTATGAGGTCGGCGAGTTAGTATTAGCTCGCAACCACGAGCTGTCGAGTGCTGCGAAGCATCGGTCAGCAGCCCTGAACAAACCATTCAGTGGACCTTTCGTGGTGACCAAAAAGTACTCCAGAAACTTCTACGAAGTTTCTGATATGGCTGGTCGTAATCCCAAAGGCGTAGCTATAGGGGATATGAAACCCTATAAGGAAGCCTTGGAAGACCCTCTGGTTGAAGAATCAGAGACAGAAGACGAGGAGAATTCGCCCTGAACCGGCAGGTTTCGGGTCGAAACCTCTCCTATGGAGGGAGGTGTGTAACGAGATTTTCTCGTCACGTTAAAATACACACAGTGAGTGAGTAGAGTTGGGAGAGAGAGAGACAGGAGGAGGCATCTGACGTCAGCCGAACGAGGCTCGACCGAAGGTAGATAGATCATGGAGGAGAGGGGATACGCCAGTTCGGGTGGATTGAGCTTCCCACTCTCCAAAGTGACCGTTTTGGTATGCTATCGCTAATTTAGCATTCGTGCAGTTGTGGTTGGGTAGAATAGGGCCGACGTACAGGCTTCCCAACTGTGCGGTGTTAAAGGCTCCGCAGACTTAGCCTAGGGACGGACGGGCAGGTGTAAGAACTGCCGCTTCCCAGGCTGGCCCACGTCGAGAGAACGTAGCTCGAGTGGTACTGGAATGAGAAGCCTAGACTGGGAAGTTAAGCCCTGGGAGATTTCTGGTTAGTTCAGAACGGGCGCTCGTACAGAGCGGAACATAGAGATGACTGGCGAGTTATCGGAAGGCGTCACCTCGCATCGAGCGGGGAGGCGAGCAGAGGGAGATGCTCATGCATCTCCCGAGTAATGAATAGCGCTGGTTTCCGGTCGCGTGGAATGCTACGTGGCCGGGCTTCGGATCTTCCGGCGAAACGATTGGGTGTTGGAGTGGACGTGTAGGTCGGGAGTTAACAGTGGCTCTGGCTGGGCCTTCGTCGCATTTGCCTCCCGGTCAAAGTAGCTGGGGGAATCTGACTCGCGATGATATTGCTGTTACCGGATGTGGAGGGAAACCGCGTGAGCGTGTAGATCGGGAGTTAACAGGGTCTCTGGCAGGGTCTTCGCTACACGTGCCTCCACATTCCGGGCCCCGAGGGGTTAGAAGGATTCGCAAATCGGTCAAGGCCACTCGCCGTTAGTGATAACGCCGAGTGCGAAAGTGCGCTGATCGGGTAGAAATAACTCGAAGGCGAAGTACACGAGACTATTAGTCGGTTGAGAGAAGAATTCTCTCCGTATTCGCCGTCGGGGACGTGAAAACAGCCTCGATGAGCGAGCGGAAGCGTTCCTGACATGGTGGACCTCGCCCCTCTACCGTGAAATACTGATGCTAGTGTGGCATCCGTGGGTCCCGTCCACGAGAAGTCCTCCAGGTGACGAGTTTTCCCTGGAGGCCGGTTTAGTTAGGTTTTCCGGATAAAATCTAGCTGGCGCCCAAATCGTAGCGATATGAGGAATGGGTAAAGAGTAGTTTGGGATTATTTCTCCGGTGAAAAACTGGAGAAAAATCCCTTGCAAATTACAACAAGGAAAAAAGTCGATTTTGGAGGTGTGAGAATTATAATTCAATAATTTCCTTCATCATTTGCCTTTCTATACCATTTATTATTATCATTCCAGCATTTAACAGTGGTTTAAATTCCGACAACATTTCCCCCACTTTCCTCATCGCCTTCATGCGCATGCGCTCAACGATTGACGCGATCTCAAAAGTGGTTTTAGGAACACGGATTTCTCCCCATTCCTGTTTCATTTTTTTACATAGAGTTGATACACCCTGCATCCCGCAAACATATCCAAATCTTGAATAATAATGGTGCACATTGGGTATGCGCATTTTATGACGGAAAAAAAATTTACATATATGACTCAGGTCCAACTCGATAATTCACCGAAGATTACTGTATAAAAGGGAAATATAATTATTATATAAAAGGGAAAAATAAAAAATCATGAAATAGAAAGAATGAAAAGCAGACAGCAGTCGGGGGGCACATAAAGTCATGAAAACCGTGGTGTCCCCCCGACTGCTGTCTGCTTTTCATTCTTTCTATTTCATGATTTTTTATTTTTCCCTTTTCCAATATTCAATATTCAATTATTGTTCTTTTTACAATTCCAACGTCGGGGGTTTTTAATTTTTAATTTTTTTGTCATTTAATCATTTTATTTCTGTCTTTTTATATGTTTATCAAGTACCCTGTAGTAGTTTGAATCTTAAGATGAATATCAATTTTAAGGCAGTCTTTGATTTGAAATTTTCATCAATATTTATTCCTTATTATATACTAGTTTGTTTCAAGGGGGAAGTTCAATCTTTAATATTCAGTTGTCACATTTGGAATTTTCATTCCCTTGTTTTTCAATTGTGAACTCGATTATTCATTCCATTATCCACCAATGTCTCCGACTGCAAATATTCGAATTCTACATTTTGCGCGCGTAAATTTTAATGAAGCGAACCCGTCGGTAATGTCACCTACCACGTTCAGTGACAGCCGATATGATCCGTTGAAAAGTGGAGCACGTGGCGCCAGTCATATGAATCATATGCAAATTTTTCTTTATTTTCATTTGCGGTTATGTGCGGTCAAAACCTCGTAAATCACTGGCAATCTGGATAATTAAATTAAAAATAAAAAAAACATCTTTTCCGACGAGAATGAAGTGAGTTGATTTTTTTTTTTTTAATGAAAACCGTCCAAATGCATACTACCAACGCATGTTTACCTTCCGCCCCTAGGGATATTCCAACCTATCTAGTTATTTCTAAAAAATCATTTTTTATTTTCCTTTTATTGAGAAATAAAGATTAACGATAGTTACAAAAGAGTGACAGGAATAATCCTCGAGCAATTATCTTCATTTTAAGCCTAAAAACATAATTAACAGCATATTTATAGAGAAGTGAGGGCTGGAATAACGCACAAAAACATAGCCCTGCTTTCAGTCAAACGCATATACCCCTCTGGCGGTGCCGTCGGGGGTAATAAAGACAAAATGACGAAAAATTTTAATTTCCACAGTGAATCATGTCTGAGTCTATGAACAATGACTCGATAGATGCGTTAGATGACAACTCTAATATGTCGATTGCTTCAGACAACGTAGAGGTTTCACTTACATCCACATCGAAGCAAAATGAAACTTCCTCACTTGAGCAACGAATAGAGGAATATGTTGTGGAAAAAGGTGCAACACCACCTCCACCATCCGATAATGTCATTGAGGGTCCCAGGCTGGAAGAAGAGTGTGCCAAAAGACCTTTTTTGGATGGGACATGGTTTTGTTCAGACATGGCGTGCTCATCATTTAAAAAGGGAATTTTTGCGGCATGCCAATTGTGTAAACTCGAAGATTCTAAACCACACTTGATAAAAGGAGTTCTGCACAGTGTTTCTAATTATAAATTGCATATAAAGGTAATATTATTTATAATAACTAGCGTACTTGGCGCGCTACGCGCGCCTCAGCCTCTATCGTATGGGGCGTATCATCATCAGTTCACAAATAGGAAAAATGACAAATGTTTTTTGAGATTATCTCCTGGCATCACTCATAACTTCAAATTCATTCATTCATTCATAAAATTATTGGAATAAAAATATCATTGTCTGTCTTCACCGTATGGGACGTATGTGGATATATTAGTATAGCTTATAAAAAAAGCATTATAACGTTTTTCATCTTTTCAAAAGGGATTAAGAGATTTCCAATAGAAAAAAATTTCCGTCAAAAAATCATTTTTGAGATTCCTGAAATTTCCTGAAATTATTCATTAGATTAATTAATTGAGAATTTATGGAATAGTAAAGATATCATTTTTATTTTTTGAAACAAAATGCTTTTTAATACAATTATTATATCATTTTTCGACAAACCTGTTAAGAACAATTAAAATATTAGTTAATAAAGATAGCTAAGATTTTAATTATCTGGGATTCTTAATCCATATTCCCTTTGAAAACCCAGACGGAAAGTACAAAAGAGAATAGGAATTGACTCGAAATAATTATATCACGTATTCAATTTATATGTATGTTATTTGTTCTTCATGAAAATGGTCATCATAGCTGGTCATCAGTTTCATTTAGGGCAAGGTTCTGAAAAAGAGAATGAAAAATCTGGCAGAATCAAGGTCAAAAATGAAGATAAAAAGTTCGAAATTTTATCCTTTTTAACACAAAAAAATTTTGATAAAAAAAAATTGAATATCAAAAATTGAAATATAAACGTGATGAGAAAATTACATTATTATATTAAATACATTGATTTACTCATCCTCAGATTCAACTATACATTTGATATTTGGGGTTGGTCCGAGAAAATTGATTTGTGTTCCTTCATATACATGCCATTCAAATATGATTGGAGGATTACCAATATAATCACCTTCCATCCAATGTTCATATTGAGTTGGCATCAAAGGCACGGCATTCCTTATATGTATGAACTGTTAAATAATGTAAACAATTTAATAATGTAATTTTACTTTTTTTAAGTCTTCATTGCTTCTATCTCATTCAACTAACTTGATTCGGAGAACGCCATAAATGAGCCATTACTTCCACGTCATAAACTTTAATTTTGAAATAATTTTTTCGTCTATCAGAATGTCCATTGAACAGAATAATCCCATGTACTGGTCTTCTATTCACCATTCTTAGTAAACGTAGTACTGCTACAGTTCCTGTTAAACTTATGACATAACATTATTAATGATGATTTTTTTTGTTGAAGAGAATATTATATAATTTTTAATTACTTTCGTGGAATTCCTTCGCGAATATCTCTAATCGTACAAGGATATTCTAGATCTCTTTCCATTTTATGTTTTCTTCTACTATTAATTTGTTTTTACAATATTTTTAATCAAGCTAGAAATCAAAAATTTTATCTTTCTTTAATATGGATGGATTTTTTAATTATTTGCTCGTAATTAATTATTTTGATGTTGCTCGATCAGTAACAATTTTAAATATCTTTCTCAAATATTTTATAACATTTCATGACATTTCTTTTTAAGAACTTGCTTTCCGTCAAGCAACATAAATCCGAATAACCACTTTAACCAGTAATTCAGTCAACTAATTAGAAAACTTGAATTCTCCCCATTTCATCCCATTAATTGGTAGAAAATAGTAAAAGACCTTTTTCACAGTTGATAAATTCTTCATTGGAATTCAAGCTTTACTCTATGAAAATTTGTAATTCATTCTATGTCCATTTTTTTTTCATTCTTTTTGCATTCCTCGTTGAATATTGAATCCTTATTGAAAATTGTTAACTAAAAGTGAAATGAATGTAATCATGTATTTATTTCTTATGTTTAGATGTTGAATTATTCACATTAGGTTTTCTCACATTACATAAATTGAATATTCCAAAGTTCTCTTATTTTTTCTTTCAGGTAAAGAAGTAGTCTTATTGAGTTCTATTTCATTCCATTTTTTTATTGTGGTATGGATTATGGATGTTAACTCATTCAATCAATTTGAAATCAATCTTGGAATAATTCTTTATAAATGTAATTCTTCACTGTAGTATTATGTCGTTGACTTCCAAGGTAAATTTTTAATGCTTGCCATGCTCGTACCCGTGATAGGGCTACATATAATTGTCCATGATTAAAAACATCTTTTCGTAGATCGATTCCAATTTTTTTAAAAGTTTGGCCTTGAAATTTATTGATAGTAATTGCGAAGGCTAATTTGATGGGAAATTGTCTTCGTGTAAAAGAAAATGGGTATATATCTTCACATGTCAATGTTATTCGATTTAAGAATATGATATCTCCTGCTTTATCTCCAGTTAAAAGTTCACATCGTAGTAAATTTGTTCCAGCTTCTAATAATAATAATCTTGTACCATTGACTAATCCTTCATTGATACTCAAATTTCTTATCAGCATGATAATCGCAAATTGTCGTAATCGTAGTTCATACGGTGGAAGACTGTTTGGAGATAATGAGTTCAAATATTCTGGTACTAAATCTTGAACAAAGCAAAAAATTTGTTTTGTCTCGAATTTATGTCGTCAACATTCCAGGTGAAAACTATGTTTCGATTCATAAAAATTCCTAAACACGCATTTACCTCTCCATCATGGAAAGTGATGTAAGTTCTGCTCAACTTTATATCTCTGTGTTTTTTTGGGAATAGTTTCTCTCTGTATAATCAATGGTATTCAGGCGACACTATTCTTCAATGATCTAATTTAATTGCCCCCTTCAACCTCAAGAATGTGGGAAAATCAGATGGACAGCCAGAGAGCAATGGAACTAAATATATAGAATAAACAAAAATAAGACGTACCATCAGCTGCAACTACTCGAAGAGCACGATGTGATTGATAGTCTGCATGTGACGTTGCCCAAATGGAAACTTTCTGACGTTTCACACCTTTACTCAATTCAACTGAATAACTTTTATTCTGCCAACGAATAATCGAGAACATTGCTTCCAGTTTCTTCAGAAAACAGATGGAAATGATGAGGTCTAATTGGAATGATTAATTATTAATTATTTCTTTGTGAGAGCGTACGCCGTTATTATTCAGAGCATAACCATATGAAACTGACGTTCCCGTTTTTCTTTTTTTTTTTAATCAGGGGAGAATTCAGAATGTTTGAAGAACTTCAAATGTTTAATATTTGCTTAGATTCTCTATAAATTTTTGTAGGCATGAGTGCATGAAGAGAATGAGCTCAAGTATTCTTATCGCTCCCTCGCAATCACTGTTATGCTAAATTTGAGACATCTTCTATTTAAATCAGTAATGAATTGGTAAAAGGGTTTAAGTCGATTTCATCTTGGCGTCGTCTTTCGATGAATATCTCGGAATCTAAGGGAGATAACGAAATTTTCATTATGACCTTTTTTATAGAGTTTGATGCGAGCTACAGAAAAAGTCCTTATAAAAATATCTCTATCTCCCATGGATTCGAAGATATCCATCAAAAACTGACCTCAGAATGAAATCGACTCAAACCGTTTTACTAATTCACTATTTAATAGTAAATCCCCGATAACCTTGACAATCGGTTTTAAGGAGAGAACGCAATGAAATTTAAAAGTCTTCGCTCGGCCTGAAAAGCCATTGGACGACTTTGGTAAATCAGAGGATAAATGAAATAAGCAGGCGGCTGAGGTTGTACAGTTGTAGGTGTATGTCAATCTTCTGCGCGTTTTTTTCGTTGCCATCAATCAATTGATGGTGGGCTTCCGAATGGGTTTTCAAATATTCTTCCATTATTATTTCAAGGTTCACTCCTTCATCAGGGCCATTAACGGTCATAAATTAGCAGAATTTAATTTATTACATCTTGCCAACGTTTCGAACACTCTGTGTGCTCCTCATCAGGGCAATATTTATTACTGTTGAAAATACAATTTTTACAAAAACAAATCAGTTACACAGATATTATTACAAAAATCATAATATTCATTTATCTAATAAAAACCATAAATTGAATAATTCAAAACAATATTCCAATTATTGAGAAAATCAAGTGACACACAAAAAAACTTTAAATGTCTGGAAATAAACAAACTTGGTCCCTCTAACCTCAAAAAAAGAATGCATGGAATTAGGTTCATTCTAATGTATTTAAATCTTTAAGTCTATTGAGAAAAAACCATTACAACAATTATCTAGTAAAAGGTTGAATGAAATAATAATTATTATGAATTTGAAACGTCAGATTTTTTGAAAAAAAAAAAAATATAATTTAAAAAAACCAAAGCAATTAAATACCTGTTGCACTACGTGCGAGATGGAAAGACAGTGACATAAGCTCACACTAGAGCACGTGATCACTCGTCAACAGCGCCAATTATCATTCTTTTTTGAAAATCAGAGTGAGACTAACAAATCAGTTATTATAAACCTTAATTAGCCTATCATAGGAATTTCCTATTTTCTTACAATCATTTACAAAATTCACAGTTCTATCATTAAATTTTTTGATGTAAAACATTTCTAAAATGTCCAAATTATCTTTACCAAGAGTAGTTCCTAAAATTTTAGATTTATCAAAATTAAATTTATGCTTTGTGTTTTCTACATGTGCCGAAAGACCTGAACGATACGTTTTTGGTTTATTTTCACTATATTTATGAACTTTTACTCTGTCCCTAAAATATTTACTCGTTTGACCAATATATACTTTATTACAATTATTACATGGTATTTGGTAGACCACGTGTGACTTCATATTTATATCAACTTTATCTTTCGTTGTGCCAAACTTGTTTCCTAATTTATTTTTATTAGTTGAAATAACTCCAATATTAAAATCAGAGCAACATGATTTAAGATTACTTGTCAATTCAGAAGAAAAAGGAACAATTAGAGTGTTTTTAAAATCAATAGGATTATTTGTCTTATCATTGTTGTTATTTTGAAGTAAAAGATGAAGTCTACTGTTAACTATGTCATTAATAAATCCAATAGGATAGTCATTAAATACAAGTAACTTTTTAATATAAGAAAAATTTGAATTCCAAAATCGTCTATCAGAAATTTTAATTATTCTATCGGTCAAATTAGTGATAATGTTCCTTTTTTGATACATGGGATGCATTGAATTATAATTAAGTATTCTACCAGAATACGTTGGTTTTCTATACCAGTCAAAGATTAAAGTATCATCTTCTCTGATAATTAAAACATCGAGAAAAGGTAATCTATTATTTTTTTCCGTTTCAAAAGTGAATTGCAGTCTGGGATGGAAATTATTAAATTTATTTAATGTACTCAATATCATATCTTTCGGAATGCATGTAACAATGTCATCTACGTAGCGAAAGAAGAAAGGCACACGAAAACCTAAACTATTAATAACTGACTCTTCTAGCTTAGCCATTACGATGTCAGCACAAACAGGAGCTAATGGAGAACCCATTGGAAGGCCAAAGATTTGTTTGAAAAAAATTTTGTTAAAGGAAAAATAAGTATTATTCATTATAATGTCTATAGCTCTAATAATCTCAGTATATGGTAAATTATGCTTCAACTCATCTTTCTTTTCAATGATGGCGTCTGTGACTAACTCAAGTGGAACATTGGTATATAGAGAAGTGACATCAAAAGAGATTAAAATATAATCTTCAGGAATTATTACTGATTCTATTTTTTTCTTAAACTCAAAACTATTCCTAATACGTGAAGTGTGCTTTAATTGTAATGGTGCTAGAATTTTACTTATGAACTTAGCTAGATTGTATAATGGACTATTAATCGATGATACAATAGGACGAAAGCTCAATTCAGGCTTATGAATTTTAGGTAGAATATAAAGCTTAGAGATCACAGAAGTTTTTGCTATTAAATTATCATGAGTTAACTTTCCAATATACTTCTTTAACAACCAATTATCTATTAAATTATTATTTATTTTTTCCATTATTATTAGAATTTTTCCGTTATCATTTATTACAAGTAATTCAGTGGTTAAGAAAGGTTTGTTGGTCTAGGTTCTGTTATTATCCCTATCATACAAAGTCAAAAATATTCGGATCAAACTGCCCGATTGAGCTGATGTTAGATGCCAAAAATAGCATTCATAAAAGATACCTTCATGCCAAATTTCAAGTTGATATCGCAATTTTTTCAAACGTTAGCGTGTTTAGAAGGATTTTCAGTGAAAAGCAGCAAAATGGTGATACCTTGAAAACTTTGTATCAACGGGTATATACAGGGTGACGTCAGCGTCCACCATACAAATTTTAGGGGCATAAATAAAAATGAATTACAATTTCAACGCCGCAAAAATTAATGAAATCGGATAATAAACATTTAAATGGAGATGGTAAGAACTTTTACCTGTTTTAGCCAATAATATCATGAAGACCACCCCCATGATGCCATGAAATTGAAGAATGTCATAAAGGAGTTGAAATTGCATATTAAACTTGGTATGAAATCGAGGCGATCACTGAATGCGACAATTTTGGCGACGGCGTCTGCGATAATTGAAGTGATATTGAATGTAACAATTGCGGTGACAGCTGACGTGGTGATTAACACTAGGTTGGTCGCGCTATAGTCATTTCCCCGCACTTTTTCTCATTTTTGCTATAGAATGAAATAAACATGTCCAAAAAATCTGAAAAAATTTGACATCTTAGCTTGAAGTCCCTAAAATGATACTGTTGACTTTTTTTTCAATCCGAACTCTACAGTGAGATAAAAAAAAGTGCGTGGAGTCCCTCCGCGCGGAAGAAGTGAAACTTCATGATGGCAAATTGGAAACATGAAAGGGTTGAAATCAATGTTATTGTAACACAATATTTTTGGCAAACACAAATTTTTATTATTTTTCGACAAAAAATTTTTTCCAATTTAATTCTCACTTTCAGCGGGCGCTGTATCCATATTAATGATATTTACAACTGGATTATGATAGCTAAAATAATTACTAGTTACCGTATTTGATAACTCTATTTCCATCTCTGCTCGCTTTGGTGCTCTGTAATCACGATAATATTGAGCTGTTTTCCCTCTTGATCCTCTGGAATTAGTGGAAGTACTGGGGATCGCTACCTCACCTCTCCCTATAAAATTGATTTAAAATTATTGTTATTATTGTGGAGCATGAAAATATGTTTTCTGCCAAATTGTAAATTTAAACACGTAACAAACAATCCCCGAATCAACAGTAACGTACCTTCACATAACCTCGACTCCACTGCGTCCCCTGTAGCCTCCTTTTCACTCATTTTAATTATAGTCAAATCACAAAATCACCACACACTATTATTACACTCCGAAAAATTTTACAATGAAATATCAAATTAAGATTTAAAATTAACAAACTGATTGTAAAACTGAATTTATTATAAAAATCAACATAATTAAAACACTCGCATTGAAAACCATGTGATGCTTTACTCACTAAGGCATCGACACTTGCTGCGTAGCTAGTATAGCATGCGCATGCGCCTAAATGCTATGCCTGTGGGACCCTTTTTCTCTCTCTCTCTCTCTCTCTCTCTCTCTCTCTCTCTCTCTCTCTCTCTCTCTCTCTCTCCTCTCTCTCTCTCTCTCTCTCTCTCTCTCTCTCTCTCTCTCTCTCTCTCTCTCTCTCTCTCTCTCTCTCTCTCTCTCTCTCTCTCTCTCTCTCTCTCTCTCTCTCTCTCTCTCTCTCTCTCTCTCTCTCTCTCTCTCTCTCTCTCTCTCTCTCTCTCTCTCTCTCTCTCTCTCTCTCTCTCTCTCTCTCTCTCTCTCTCACTCTCTCTCTCTCTCTCACTCTCTCTCTCTCTCTCTCTCTCTCTCTCTCTCTCTCTCTCTTTCCTTCTCTTTCTCCTTCTATTACCAGTGGCGTTAAACGCTCAACGCAACCGTGCCGTTGCTCACTAGTGGATGCGTCATACACCCCCACCACTGTAGCGTTAAACGTTTAACGCAACCTTTCCCGCACTCCCATTAGAAGTTTCACTTCAAAAAAATCTAATGAGCGGCGGACTTCCAAATGCGGGGCTGTCCTCACAGCGCGACCAAACTCGTAGGTGAAAATTTTCGGGCGACGTTGCCATTTCAGTGCAAGTGGTAGTAGGCGCGCGCTGACCACACGAGTGTGAAACGCAACGCTGCACACCAAAAAGCATTGTGGGGAAATGCTAACGGCGTGAACAACGGCGTTTGGGAGTTTTGCGCGACCAACCTAGTGTTAAGTCAACATTGAATGCAGCATAATAAATTTGCGACAACCATCGCAGTGATTGGAAGATTTGAATGCGACAATTGTAGCATCATGGTAGCGGTCTTTCATGATATTATTGGCTAAATAGTGGACAAATTTTTATGGTCACCATCTGAATGTTCATTATCCAATTTCATTCATTTTTGCGGCATTAAAATTGTAATTTTTTATTCTTCATACTCCTGAAATTCGTAAGGTGGACGCTGACGTCACCCTGTATATTACGTCCTTGGCGCGGTTTTTTCTCCCTTAATCAAATCTATTATTCTGTGAATCGCGCCTACCCCGTTGGTCCTGCTTTTATTGATTTTTTTTTCTCATAAAGACTTTTATCTAATTATTTTCTCCAGACAAATTTTTCAGTCTAGCTTGGCTAGCGTAGCCTATTTTCAATTTTTGTATTTTTTAACAATTCTATATGTGTAATCATCAAATATTATCAACAGATATGTAATTCGATGCAAACAAATAAAACTTTTCCTTGGCGCAGTTTTTGCACAGAAATATTAGTTTTTGTGTTTTATCTAGATATGTTCTTTCCATGAGGGATAGTCCGTTGGGTGTTCATAGTACGCAGGTCCACCACCGTAAGACACTACTCAATCTATGTGCACATTCGCTCGCCACTAGCGTCCATGAGCGCACGCACATCCACTCAAAGTTTGTGTGATGAAGAAGATTTTCGTCCATGTATTGGAATCTCCGTAAATATTGGGAGAAATTTTTGTCTTCACATGATACTGAAGAGGATCACAAACTCATCGATATCTGATGAAAAAAAAATTAGGCTGAAATTTATTCTAATGAGTCCGAAAATGGAAACTAGAATCGTCATTAAATCTCCACGGTTCCTGACCTATTGAAACATTCTAGAACATTTTCTGAGTGATGTGTGTGTGCGCGCGCGCGTGTGTGTGTGTGTGTGTGTGTGTGTGTGTGTGTGTGTGTGTGTGTGTGTGTGTGTGTGTGTGTGTGTGTGTGTGTGTGTGTGTGTGTGTGTGTGTGTGTGTGTGTGTGTGTGTGTGTGTGTGTGTGCGTATGTGTGTCTGTCTGTCCTTGTCCTCATATTGCCTGTGGAACCGCCGTTAGGCATTACTTCGCAGGGGAGGATCTAGCTACTGCTCTTCTTTCAGGTGGTCGAAGTTATGACTTCCCCTCTACTGTGTGTTTTCATTCTTCGTTCGCTTTCTCTCTATGCAATGAAGTTCTTGAAGGACTTCAGTGGGAAATGAGCTTC
The DNA here is from genome assembly GCA_035578325.1 of Coelinius sp. EB29. Lineage (NCBI taxonomy): Eukaryota > Metazoa > Arthropoda > Insecta > Hymenoptera > Braconidae > Coelinius > Coelinius sp. EB29. The sequence goes on along the minus strand of JAOZGT010000002.1, from coordinate 13,632,142 downwards.
TTACTTCCCAAATCGCCCTTGAGGAGAGCATAGCTTTTATAAAGGACCCTGGCTGAACCTTCTCTTCGAGGACACTTTCCCACGTGCTCCGCTGAATGGTAAAGCGATCACACGCAAAGAACACGTGTTCCACATCTTCACAGACTCCGGGGCACGACGGGCATTCTGGCGTCAAATTCTTACATCGATTGCATTGGAAATAACCGGTATGGATTTTTATTATCTTTGACGATAGAAAGTTCAAAACTATGATCAAAATTAGATGTTTATTGTGAATCCATCGATTTGGGAAAAAAAAATAGTTTTTCTCTTAATAAATTATGAAAAATATAGGTAAGCGGAGATACCCGCTTAGCGTTACAGCCCGCGCCTACCCTACCAATGCTAGCTACCATGCTTTTAATATCCTCATGGATTTATCTGTGGTTGGACGAACCCGTGTAGCTCTCTGCCCACCTCGAGGTTGTTCTGTCCTCCAGTCTATTTTGCTCTCCCGGTCCGTTTCGCCCTGCCCTCACCTACGACACAATCAATTCGGATTGAATTGTTTCTTTATTCCCTATCATATTTTTTCATGATAAGGATTAGGAAATCTTGAGGCAATATTGAAGAACTGGAAGGTTTGTTGTATGACCTGACCGGGTCACATTCACCATAGGAGTGAGCTTGCGAGCGACCAATAATGAACGACTACTTTGTTTTCAAATTATACTTTTCGAATTTCGTACTTCGAGTGCGTGGCAGACCAACGTGGGCCATGTGCGTGGTAAGTGCATACTATACGGACGTGGGATATATGGCAAGTGCGTGGCATACGCAAGTGAGAAGTACTCCAAGTACCTGGCAGACAGACGTGGGTTACGCAGCAAGTGCATAACATACGCACGTGAGAACCACAGCAGGTGCATTGTATATGCACGTGAGGGATACGGCAAGTGCATGGGATACGCACGTGGGAAGGATTTCAAGTACGTGGTAGACAGACGTGGGTTACCTAGCAAGTGCATAACATACGCACCTGGGAAGGATTTCAAGTACGTGGTAGACAGACATGGGTTACCCAGCAAGTGCATAACATACGCACGTGGTAGCCATGGCAGTCGCATTGTATAAGAGGTATAAAAAGTTAGCACAGCCAAAGTAGCACACTCAAATTTCGCATATTAGGATAGATAGCTGAAGTTTTTTGCAAATGAATTATAATGTTTTTAAATTTTTTATGTTCATTAACTTCCCGGGCAGGGAAGTTATTGTAATCACCCCAAAAATCGAAAATCGGATTTTTACCATATCTCCACGTTTCAAGGTCTCCCCAATTATTCTGGACCATTTTTGAAGAAATGTCTGTATGTATGTGTGGCTGTATGTTTTTCCGTATGTATGTGCACACAATTTTTGGACAACGATTTCTCGCGAATGAATGGATCGATTCGATCTTTTTTTTTTTCAATCGATGCGTTCTCATGTAACTTAGATCTGATTAGTTTTTGGATTGAATCGATCCAGTGGTTTTCAGTTTTTTCAAATAAACATGAAGAGTCAAAATCGCGAAAAGTGGTAATCAACGATTTTCCACGAGTGATGACTGCGATCGAGGTAATTAATGACGCGATTGAAAGATCTACGAATACTTTAGCCCTGATTAAATTTTGGGTGAAATTCATGCAGTCATTATTTATTTATTGGTTTTTTTCGCGTGCCGCGAAATCTCCAGGCAAATTCAAATGGCTCTGACGTGAAAGACGTCTGCGCCATCTGGAGAGAAGACTCTTCTCTACTGCCGGTGTCAGCCATACGTGTGTCGCGTACGATTCTAACAGACAAGAGTTTTGTTGATCCGTTTATAAAATGTCAAAGCAAGCCCATCCATTCACTTCTACAGAGGAAATTCAGAATCTTGAACCTGGGGATTCAGCTGTGTGAGTATTTTTTTCATTCTCATATTTGTAGAAAATACATTAAAAAAATAGATTTGACTTGGTATAACCTCTCATATCAATTGGGAAATGGCTACAAAAATTCATAACAAACAGAAGCTAGGCAAAATCAAACTTGAAATTGAGATAATGAAGAAGAAAAATGCTATTTTAGCTTGAATTTTGTAATTGTGATGACTTTGGGGGCTATTGCGAAGACGTGGTATTTTTTTGAAACGTCAGAAGAATTCCAATACACATTTTGATGATTTTTTTTCTATTTCAGAGTGCTTTGCGGCTACATTGATCATATTGATGGATTAAAATTGTTAAAGCAAGGGACAGGCACTCTGTTGAAGTTTGTTATCAATAATGGAGATGGCACTAGGATTAGAGTTTTGATGTGGGACAATGTAGCCAAAGCCAATGTTGCTAAATTGTCTTATTTCCAGGTAATGATTTTATTTTATTGAAAGAAAATTCTTAGCAAAAAATTCATCTTAACTAAAACAAGGAGAAAATTTGTTTTTTCTAAAAATTGCAACAAGAATGTATTAACAAATTATCTGAAAATTATTTTTTTTCCCTTCTCGAAAAAAAATTATCGACAACATTTTTTTCAATGAAAATTCAGTGAAACAAATTTATAATTGTGACGTTATGAGTTTTACCCGGAGGCAAAACTCAAGATTAAAGGATTTATAGTCTTGGTTATTGCTATAGGGAACTCTAAAACTCCCTTTTCTACGTCGTAGTAATTATAACCCTTTATTCACTCCGCCTCGGCTAACTTCGGCGGTGAGCTCACGGGGGGTTCGCTCACTCGGCGGATGTCGGATGGAAGGATCTCGGAAGGGTCAAGATGTTATTGAACACTCGCGTATTAATCGGTAAAAGTATGGTATATTCACGATAGTTGTTAAAATACACGACAATGTTCGTAAATGGGTCGGTATACGCGTAATTAAGATGTTAGCTCGACTTGGAACTTGGACTCGCTATTATTGTCTTTTGGCCGAAGGCCTGAGCCTGGAGATGTTCGCGACTCCACTCCCTATCGTACTCTGGTCTCTAGTGAGTCCAGAAGACCCACCAAAGCTCGCCAAAGTTCCAAGTTGCTGAGCTAAGCAGTCTCACGGTTTTTTCCACTAATACTCTTTTATGCCATCATTGACACAAACTAAGACAGTCAAACAGTTCAGGCCACCTGAACTGGACTTGCAAAAATCGTGGGACTGCTTACCACGATGTCCAAATGACACCGTGGGACTGCTGACCAAAGTCTGGATGGCAGGAAAGAGAAATCACATTTCTCATTCCTCTCATCCAGCTATTGTTTAACTTTTCCATTAATTAATAACTAAATCGACGTATTGGTCGATCCCAATACGTCACATAATAAAACTCAATAACAGATAGATAAAAATTCGATAAAGAAATTTAATCAATTGTGGTATTTCTCTGAGTAATTCTGATTTTTTTTCCTTGAGATTTTGATGATTCTTGGGTTAATGATTTGTGTTATTAAATTTTGCCATGATATTTTGTTCTACAGAAAATTTATCTAACAATGGGTTCCATCAGTCCAGCTAATCTAAAATACCACGGATCCGAAGATGTTGTTAACGTTGAGTTCAACGTTCAGGACGCAAGTACAATCGAGTATCTGGGAATTCTTGAGGGGGCAGGAATTATCACACCTAAGGAGTTTCCTGAAGTTCCTATGGGTACTTTATTAGACAATGAAGGGTCTGCAGTTACTGTAGTGGGATTCATAAAGAGTCCATTTGTCACAGTAACTCATTCCTCTGCTTCTTATGGTGGTGGCTGTGTTGTCTTTGATAAACACAGGTTGTCGGTCCAGATTGCTCACTTCAAGGAACAAAATCAACTGGGAGTCGGCATGTGTGTCAAGTTGATGGGTAAGCTCAAATCCAAAATGAGCAAAACCATGAAGAATACAACAGAGCATTTCTTCGAAGTGCCAGATATGGACCATGTCATCGTCATTCCAGGCAAAACTGCCACAGAGGAAGAAATGGCATTGGCAATCATTTCAGCAACCTCTAAACGGTACTCAACTGGGAAAGTATCTAAAGAGAAACGTCTCAAGACTTTTGCTGACTTTCCAAAAGAGAACAATGCTCTAAATGGCCAAGATAACTCAGAATCCGATTATGGCAAAATGCATACCTAGGGATCTATGTATCGTGAGCTAATATACAATATTTATCTTGATATTATTCTTTTCGGAAGTTACATTAGGTCGAATAGATCGAAAAAAGAGTATTACGAGGTATCTTAATGTCGCTATTATGAAAAAAAACTAGGTTTTCAGTTCTTCACGGAAAATCTACATGATGAGGATTGATAGTCACTAATTTTTGATTAATTAATAAGAGGAGATGGCATCTGATGTCAATAAAAAATCTTAGTGTGCTTTAAACAGTGATTTTAAGAGTTAAAAAACTAGGTAGAGACGAGAATGTTGGATACTATAGTGGATACTTATAGGGACTAGAGTATTAGATTATCTTATATCTTTGAAGGCCAATTAATTCAAAAACATTTGATCTCGATTAGTATTTTAGAATCGATAAAAACTGAAGTTGAACTTACTAAGAAAATTTGACAAAAATTTAGGATAAAACTAGAATCGTAATTAGAAAACCGAAGGCTTTGATTAAGAAGAAATAGAACAAAGTATAATATTGTTGATTATTCATCTAAGGATAAAATGAGTATATTGGACATCTCTCTCTCTGTGATTATCAAGATATGATGATGATGATTATCAAGATATGATGAAGTGTGCTGTGTTTAGTTTATAATGTGTGAACTGAGATTCATATAATTATGAAAAGTATGTCCTTGCGTGTACTAATCCAAACTTGATTCCTAATACTGTTATTTTGCGATGAAAAATTAAAAATTTAGTATTTATTCAACACTTCGTTCCTCGCATACTACTTACATCCTCTCGGATAAAAATCCAAAAGAATTATCCATTAATATGTCATGTTTGCGTTTATATTTTCTGATCCGTTGTTTATGATTTCTGTAACTTTTTTTTTTTAACTTCCCGGGCTATGGAAGTTATTGTAATCACCCCGAAAATCGAAAATCGATTTTTCATCATATCCCGACGTTTCAAGGTCTCCACAACAATCCTCGGTAATTTTCAAGATGATGTATGTGTGTATGTGTGTGTGTGTGTGTGTGTGTGTGTGTGTGTGGGTGTCCGTGTGTGACCAAAAATTTTGGTTTACGATATCTCCCGAACGGATGATGCGATCAAGGCCGTCAATGATGCAATCGAAGCGTCTCCATCCAACTTAGAGCGGAAAGGATTTTCGAGGAAATTGGTCCAGCTGTTCTCCAGTTTTTCCAGGAAAACATAAGATGAAAAATTTCATTATCTGTTTTTTTTTTTTCAAATCTTCAAATGTTTTTTTTTCTATTTTTTTTCTACTTTCGCTGACCTTTGCGCAGGAGCCGAATCAATTAACGCGGTTAAAGGGGGGTAAATGCTGAAAAATATTTTGAAAATGAAACAATTTTGCTAATTTTCTTTTTCTAATTCTAAATAAATTTTTTTCGTTTCATTTCACGTATGAAAGAATGCAATAGAAAATCTTATCGAATTCGCTAAGGAATTCTATTGAAATTCTATTGGATTTCTACTGAAAATTCTATTAATTTTTCGTCGATTTCTATTCGAGATCTTTTCCAATAGAAATATTCAATAAAACTTATTTCAATAGAAGAAAAATCAATAGAACTGGATATTTCTATACAGTTTATTTTTTTTGTTTTTAATGTATATATGGGGTGATGAAAACCGGGAAGTTTTAGTTGTGAACCTCAATGGTTCGCTCCGATTTGAACGCACCCAAACTCGGGAGCGAGCTTGCGAGCGACCAACAATACCCCGTAGACCAGCCGCACCCCTAGTTTCTTTTGACTTCTGTAACTTTCAACACATAAATCTCACCTCAATTCAAGTGTTTGAGTAAAATAAAGAAAAAATTCTTCATAATTTTTTCTCTCGATATTCCCTCTCTGTTATTTTTATTGTTAAACCAGTTTATCCTGCAAATTCTCAAAGATATTCTAATGAACTACTAATTGTTTATCATCCTGCATAATTTTCCAATTCACTTCTTTTCATTCTTTCCTAAAAAATGAATGAATTGCAAAAGAGGAGACACTGTTGTTCACAGAAATGAAGGCTGATTTCTCTGGAGACACTGCCGGCGACACAAACTGCATTGCATTGCATTGCACTGCATTATCTGTCAATTCGATTTGTCTCAAAATCTGGAAAAGTGCAATATTTTTTCCATAATCGCTTTGTTGTGAGAGTGAAGTTTGTTACGTGATCGTTGGAGAAGAGACACGGGATTCATCTCGAAACGTGTTCAAACATAGAACTGTGGAATTTTCTCATGCAATATTATAACACCCACTGAGAGACGAGCGTGATCAATCTCTCATCCAAACGATCCGCTGTATTCCGCATAAGAGGAACTTATGATGAGTAAGTGTGTCCAAGTTTGGTTTAATTTAAATTAAATAAAAAATATTTCTTTTGGGAACTTATTCCTTCGTTCACTACGAATGATAAAACTCGATATCATAACAGAATCAACATAACCTCCATACTGTAGACATCGACTCTATTATTGATTCCACGAATCTATCTATAATTGTTATTTATTTTCTAAAAAATAAAAATTGAAAATCATAGTGGGAATGACCGGGTATTTCAAGGTACAATGGAAGCTACGACTGAGGTTAGTTCAACACATTTTTTGATAGTCCTCAAAAATGATGAAGAAATAGACACAGATCCTCAAATTGATTTTATCTAATATATTGAAATGGTCTCTACAGTATTGTCGATGACACGTTATAATCTTTAATGATTTTCATTGAAATTGTAGGACATAACCTAGCATTAGGCTGTCAAGCAAGAGTGAGTGAGATGCACAAGGCATTAGAAAGAGATAGCTGCAGAATTGTCGAAAATATCAGTGCTTCATAATCAATCTAAGAGAGACATCTAATCAATTAAAGAGAGATATTATTATTTCATGAGTCATATTCTCCAGTGGGGGTCTTTCGTGATTTTTCACTATGCATCAGATTTTTTTGGTAATAGTGCTTATGTCATTAATATAATCCCAAAGTTTTATCCTTAAACGCCATGGTTAATACCTCGCTCACAATTAGGGAAAAATTAGAAAATGTAGGAACATATCCGCTTCCACGGGTGGGATCTTTAGGGACCACAACTTTACTTTCAAATTCCACCTGGAGGGGGCTACGAGAAACGGCAATTTCGCTGACAGTTTCTCATCTTTAAGATAATAAATTACCATTCAAAATTATTTTTATTCCAACTGAATGAACCCGTATTCTTGTTTTGGATAAATCAATTTAATTATATGATATAAATGATATATTTTAAAAAAAAAAATGAAACGAATAAAAACTAAAAAATAAAAAGGTGGAGGCCTGGAGGTCGATTCAAGAGTCAAGTGGTCTGGGGGGGAAGCCTTGAGGAGGATCCAAGAGTCATTTGCAGTAGGCTGGAGGCCTGGAAGTGGATTCAAGTGTCATTTGCTCTAGGGTAAAGGCCTCGAGGTGGATTCAAGAGTCGTTTCTCCTAGGCTGAAGGCCTCCAGCCTAGGAGAAATGACTCTTAAATCCACCTCCAGGCCTCCACTCTAGAGCAAATGACTCTTGAATTCACCTCGAGGCCTCCAGCCTAGAGCAAATGACCCTTGAATCCACCTCGAGGCCTTCAGCCTAGGAGAAATGACTCTTGAATCCACCTCAAGGCTTCCCCCTTAGACCACTTGACTCTTGAATCGACCTCCAGGCCTCCACCTTTTTATTTCCTTTTTTTTATTCATTTTATTTTTTGGAAGAAATATATCATTTATGTCATATAATTAAATTGATTTATCCAAAACAAGAATACGGATTCATTCAGTTGGAATAAAAATATTTTTGAATGGTAATTTATTATCTTAGAGATGAGAAACTGTCAGCGAAATTGCCGTTGCTCGTAGCCCCCTCCAGGTGAAATTCCTATAATAAAAAAGACAGCACTGTCATGGCGAACTCCTCAAGTGTCATGGCGCACTTCTCATGGGCAATTTTCAGGCGGATTCTCATGTGAAGTAACATGAGCACGCGGCCGCTTGCGGCCGCGGAGAATACTAGTGAAAGTAAAGTTGTGGTCCCTAAAGATCACACCCCAGATGAATGATAAACGATAGGGTGGTTTTCATGGGACGTGAAGCTTTCATTGGATCTTACACCAGTTCTATATTAGAACAGTTTTGAAATTGGACAATTTTCGGTAAATCTAACAGATATTCCGAGGAAATCTATCGGTTTGTGGATCGCATTCTGTTTCAAGAGTTTAGAATGATTATCATTATTATTTTTTCTTCATTTTAGATAATTATCATGTTTTATTTTCAGCATGATTTCTCCGTATAAGTTGCGAGCTGGGGTTTCACGGGAGTCAATGAATTAGTTTTTGTTCTCCTGTCGTCGATAACGAGGATCTACGTCAATGTAGGTACAGTTCTTCTTTTTCTAATCTTTTTTCTTATTTTAAGAAATGAAGAAATCACAAGTTCAGTCATAATAGCTGTCTTCCTCTTCCTTTCCAGGTTCGTTGACACCTCCAGAGTTGTATTCACGATATCGATATAATTTCTACTGTACAAAACTATAATAAATTGTGATATTATATCCTATGAACTTCTAATTATTGATTTGTATTTGTTATCCCATTCCCATATTTTCGAGCTTTCAGGAAGAAAGATTCAACAACAAAGATCACTGAACTCATACCTTAAAACTTAGATTAATCTAAAGAGATACATAGATTAAAGATATCAGAATAGAATTGAACGAAAAGAGCAAAGAACAAAGAACAAAGATCAAAGATTCCTACTACAGAACAGAATTACTCATATCAGAGATAGTTTATTCTTATAACAAATCTTTCAGGAAGGAAGATTCAAGAAATAAGATCACAGAACTCAGACCTCAGAACTTAGATTAAACTAAACAGATACATAGATTGTAGATTTCTGCATAGAACCCAAGGAATAGAACAAAATACAAAGATCGAATGGGGATTTCCACGACAGAAGAAAATTAAGCTAGATAAATACAGAAAGGGGTAGCTAAAGTATATTCAGGCTAGAAACTAATTTTTACTGGGATAATATGGAGAAATAGATTTTGGAGCAGAATTAAAGTGGAATAAAGATTATCATCGCATTGGACATTATACCGGAATTTTACTTCAACGGATTCTGTGATAGTTTTGGTGGGAATAAGTTTTTGGAAAAATACAAATATCGAAGAAATTATAAAATTCCCAGGTGGAAGTGACAAAATATTCATAAAAATTCAACAGAAAATAATCATCTGTCAGAGGCGAGAGATAACTAATTCATAAATACAACAACTTTCTATTGGATAACTTTCTATTGAAACCTTGTCAGTCATTGTTAACTATATTTCGTGAGGGAAAACGACGGAAAAATAGAACCATGAAAGTCAAACGACAATCGAGGAAGACGATACTTGAGAAGAAAAAAAATATTCGGCGCAAAAAAGACAAACTCACAGTAATTGATTCAAGGATACACACAGAGAACGTTCCTATCCAGGAGCAACAATCCAAAAAAGATGAAGAATTGGAAAAATTTAGAGATTGAAAGAAGAAAAATCAAGAGAGAATGAAAAGATTACGATCGAATCCAATTCATAATGCTATAGAAAAGGAAAGGAATCGGAAGAGAATAGAAAAGTTGAGGATGAATTTTGAATTCAGAAAGAAAGAAAATCAAAATAATCTCAGACGATTACAGAGCAAACGGCAAAGTGATCAATTCAAGAAGAATGAAAATGAAAAGAGAATACAATTATCAAAGCATAAGCGGAGAAATGATGAATACAGAAGGAAAGAAAATGCAAAGGTAAGAGAATACATCAAATACAAAAGAAGACAAGAAAAATTCAAACAGAATGAACTTTTTAAAAACCGACTGAGACTGAAGATTTTAAGACAGCGTGAGCAGTATGTGATCAATGAACGAAAGAGAAATATTATCAGGAAAAGGGTTCTGAGACACAGAATACAATACCTTGAGAATGAATTGAATGAAAATTTGAAAATAAATCGCATTCTCCGACGAAAGAAAGCGTATAAATCTAGAGAGCTTGCACTAAATATATTGAGAAATAAAATGTTGAGAAAATATTTGAAATACAACAAGCATGAAATTTCCAGAAATATTGAACGAAACAGAAAATTGCGAATCAATAAAAAATATAAGAGAAATGAAAATGGGGAAAATATTCAACGAATAAGGAAAATGCGATGCTGTAAACAGTTCCGCCAATGGGAGAAGATCATGAATAACCGAAGAATTAAGGAGAAAAGAATAGACGATTCGTAAACTGCGAGACAAAAAGAAATGCCAGAGCACGTAGAAGAAATCGGCAGGTTGATGTATTAAAGTTTCGGGATAATCTCTATAATAGGTTACTCATAACTAAAGACACCAATCCAAAGGCAAAACTTCAGTTGAAATTCATACAATTTCGTTCAGAAACAGCCTCATTCGTGTGTTGTTGTTGTGAAGGTCTTTTTTTCAGATGCTCGGTTGCAACTTTGAATGAACAAAAAATTATCGATGAAAGTGGTCATAAAATTCTTGAACAAATAAATAATTTTCCCTCAAATTTTATATGCAATACGTGCAAAACCACTGCGTACCTTGGTCGAGTACACAGGTTGTCGACCAGCAATGGTCTCAAATTCATAAAAGTCTCAAAATCTGTCAAAGAACTATCTGATCTTGAAGAAAAAATGGTGGCACCAGTATTGAATTTCATGCAAATTCGGGCACTGAAACCATATGCATTGAATCCACAATTAGGTCTGAAAGGTAGCGTAGTCAACATTCAAGTCGATGTGAATGATATGCTGAAAATACTACCACGTAGATTTGATGAAATGCAGACAATACAAGTCAAATTGAAGAGACACGTCGATCATAAAAGTGATTATATGTTTGAATCAATCAGACCAAGAGTGATTTGCGAAGCATTGCGCTATTTAATTACGACGCCATTGTATGAAAAGTATGAAGTCAAAGTAGACGAAGAGTATTTTCAGAACTATGAAAATGATGATCGTCCAATAAATTTTATAGTTGACAATAACGATATAGATGATAATGAGAGGAACAATGATAAGATGAATCAAGAAATTAATGCAATAGTTCAGCACAATGAGATAAATCATAATGACGACGAAAGTGAAATGGAAATGAATCAATTAGTTGATTTCGACCAAATAAACAATGATGAGGTTTTGCTCGTTGACCATAATGCCGAAGTAGTTGAAAAATATGCACCGATCGTCAATATACTTGCTCTCGGGCAAGATAAACATCCAATGCCATGGCATAAAATTGAACATTTAGACGAGATTTGTTACCCGAGACTATTTGGGGGGTATCCATTGAATTTACCAAAGGGTATATCATATTCAGATCGTATAAAATCAGAAGCAAGACGCTATGATCGGCGATCGTGTATTCCTTCGAGAATTTTGTTCATGGCTAAGAAACATTTAGAAATGACATGTTCCTCGAGTATAAATATCTGTTTGAGACGGACAAAGAAAAATGCTGATAAGCTAATAAATGCCGGAAATGTTTTAGATGATGATTTTAGGTCTAATTTGATTGAATTTGACGATGGGTTCAGAATGCTCAACTATGTCAGATCCTCGCCGGCATATTGGGAGCATAAAAAGAAAGAACTGTTGGCAATGATTCGTCAATTAGGTAAACCTACTTTTTTCCTAACGTTATCAGCTGCTGAAAGTCACTGGCCTGAGTTATTACAAACTTTAATAAAGTACAGCGAGAAGGGTCAAACTTTGACTATCAAAGAAGCATATGATCTGGATTATAATATCAAGACTGATTTGATAAGGAATGATCCGGTTACGTGCGCGCGTTATTTTGATCATAAGGTGCAGAAATTTATGTGGTTGTTAAGACAAAAGGAGAGCATTTTTGGAGAATATGTACTCGAGGATAGCTATGAACGAGTGGAGTTTCAACAACGTGGAAGCCCACACGAACATATGCTCTTGTGGCTGAAAAATGCCCCAAAATACGATAAAAACAGTGATAAAAATGACAATGATCAATTGATTGATTTCATTGATCGCTTTCTCACTTGTGAATATGATGAAAACAATCCATACATCAAATTGCAAATGCATCAGCATGGTCATAGTTGCTATAAAGGACAGAAAAATAAACAATGTCGTTTTCACATCCCTTATCCAGTTATGAGAAGAACAATGATTTTAGAACCATTGAACGAGAATGAAGCTGCACCAAAACCATATGAATCAATTGATAAATTAATGAATGAATTTTATAAAGGAGACATCTCTATGAGTTATGATGAAATTTTAAAGAAACTAGATATGACTGAAGAAGAGTATATCTTTGCGATTCGCAGCAGATTGAAACAAAAGCGTGTATTTTTGAAGAGATCTAGTCGAGAAGTAAGAATTAATTCTTATAATAAAGATATATTACAATTGTTTGAATCGAATATAGATATTCAATTTATACTGGATGAGTATGCCGTAATGAGTTACGTCACGAATTATATCAGTAAAATCGAAGGAGGATTGTCAAAATTATTGAGAGAAGCTGCGGCAGACTGTGATAATAACAATGACACTGTTCGAGAGAAGTTCCGGAAGATTTCAAATGTATTCCTCAACGGTAACTTAATGTCCTCCCAAGAGGCAGCGTACCATGCTCTACAATTGTCGTTATCAAAAAAAAGTAGGAAGACAATATTTATCAACACAGGGCCAATAGCAGAACGCGTTCGTATGTTGAAAAGCGATGAAGTTCTGAAAACACTTGATAAAGACTGTACTGAAATATATATGAATGATATCTTTGATAAGTATAGTAGGAGAGGAACGGAGCTTGATAATACTTGCCTTGCTGATTATGCAGCGAATTATGAACTATGCAAGAAGAAGCCGTCAAAAGATGATGATGAAAATGATAATGATGATGATGATGATGAGGATAGAGTCTATAAGCTTCGACAACATACAGCTGTCATCAGATACCGACGATACAGTTTGAAACAAAATTCAGCGAACTATTATAGAGAAAAGATATTATTATTTATGCCTTGGCGAAATGAAACAGCCGAGGTAGAAGATGTTGACTATGAAATAGTGTATAAGAACAATGAAAAAATTATAGAGAGCAATCAAGCGAAATACTCTGTCATAAGTGATGAAGTCATGGATGAGGCATTAGAACAAGTCGAGAATGACATACGTGCAAGTAAGAATGAAGAAACTGATGGGAATTCAGCAGCTCATAACATTGATATTTTTCAACAGGATGGGAAAAATAGTAAAACCAATGAGCATATTAAAAAAAGTGATGCTCATAAGACTAGATATACTTGTCCAGCTAGGGTAGAAGAGAGTAAACTTCATGACATGATGAGGAAATTGAATTGCAAACAAAAGGAGTTTGTAATGCATATATTGAACTGCTATAAATTGGACCAAGTACCATTCAAAATCTTTTTGAGTGGCTCTGCTGGTATTGGAAAAAGTACTGTTATTAACACACTTTATCAATTGGTAACGAATTATTTCGATAATTTACCTGGGGGCAATATGGATAAGATAATAGTTCTATTATGTGCCCCCTCACGGAAAGCGGCATTCTTAATTAATGGTGTTACATTGCATTCTGCATTCGCATTGCCATGTAAACAGTACGGAGCACAAATGGGTCAATTATCTAGTGATTTAGCTAATAATATTCGTGAAAAATTATCGCAAATGCAACTTCTAATAATCGATGAAATTTCAATGGTAGGGTGCACAATGTTAGGTTGGATAGATACGAGATTACGACTAATAAACGGGGTGAATAAACCCTTTGGTGGCATTTCTGTATTAGCTGTCGGTGATTTGAATCAGTTGCCGCCTGTGAAAGATAAGCCAGTTTATTAAGTTTCAAGACAAAATCAAATGGCCGCATTTCTAGACGTCAATCCATTATGGAACGAATTTGATTTTTATGAATTGACAGAGATAATGCGTCAAAAAGATGATCTGGCATTCATAAATGCCTTGAATAATCTAGCACTTGGCAACATGACACAAGACGATATAAAATTGATCAGATCACGAGAAATCTTGAATGGGAATGAGGTCCCGGATACAGCCATAAGATTATATGCAACCAGAGCAAATGTAACTACATACAATGCATTTAAAATTTCAAAATCCAACGGTGATTTGGTCATTTCAACAGCGGAAAATACCTTTTCCAAAGATGTGGATGCACAAGCCAAAATGATTTTATTGCAATCAATTGAACAACCAGGGACAAGAATCACGATTGAATTACTACCTAAACTTGAACTGAAAATCAATATAAAATATATGATCATTCACAATATTGATGTTGAAGATGGATTAGTTAATGGAGCATGCGGGGTTCTGAAATTGATCACATTCAAAGAGAATGACACGATCCCATCGATATTATGGTTGGATTTTCAATTGCCAAGAGTTGGAGTTAAAGCAAGAAGGCAGTATCATGATTATACGGAAAGGGAAAATATTGATAAGAATTGGACACCAATCACCAAAATTGCACTCCAATTGGATGTCACTGATGATCAAAAACATCGTGTCATGCGAAACCAATTCCCTGTTATACCTGCTGAAGCAATCACAATCCATAAAAGTCAGGGACAAACCTATGAAAAAATATGCTTGGATTTTACCAAATCAGAACGGCGAACTCTGCAAATGTTGTATGTAGCTCTGAGTAGAGTAACAACATTGAGTGGTCTGTATATTCTGGGGGAGTTTCAAATATCAAAAATGCAAACTAAAAAAGCTGCTATAACTAACACAGCTTTGAGTGAATTAACCCGTTTGAGGAATACCAAACAATTGACATTATCATATGATAATTTAATGTGTGAAAATGGTCCAAAAATTGTGTATCAAAATGTTGGTACTTTGAAAAAGAAGTTGATTCACATAACGAATGATCAGTGGTTCCTTCGAAATGATATATTAGTTTTCAGTGAAACTCTGACCCATGACAATGATGATTTAGCAATCGAAAATTACCGGATTGTATTCAGATCCAATTACCGCTCAGATAGCCGTGGGATGATTTGCTATGTGAGAAACACTTTACAGGTAGAATCGGTATTCGTTGAACGCGAATTCAATGCTCATGCAAACGTTGAATTATTCACGATGAAAATAGATGACTATCAACTTATTATCGGATATAAATCCCCAAAAACCACTCAATCAATGTTTGAAAAAGCTCTAAACAACATTATGGAAAAGATCCCAACCCGAAGTAAGACGGTATTGATCGGGGATTTCAATTACAATATTTTGAATAATGTAGACGATGCAAACAATCCACATTACCTCATAAATTATCTGAATCGTCATCAGTTAGAAACAAAATTACCGCCTTCAAGTGTAACGACAAATCTAAATACCCAAATAGATGTCATTTTTGCTAATTTTGACGATATTGATTGTGGTGTATATGAAACATATTTCAGTTATCATAAACCTATTTATGCAATTCTCGATACGAAACCTGCAGAGAAAAGACAAAAAGTAATTGCCAATGATGGGGGTGCCAAGAAAAAAAAACTGTGTGTCAAGCTTACGCACGACGGAAGTGAAACTTCAATACTGTGAGAGATAGTCCATACGCCAGGGCCATTTCGTGTCCATTGACTTTTTTAATTTCTCCAGTCAGTTTTATGATTGGATTTTACATTTTCAGGGTCGCTGATCACGAATATAATAACCGTTTTCGCGAAAGCACGGGCCGTCTATTTGTTGATAATAATTTTATTGTTTAAAACGCACTCTCGCAAAAACGATTCGAAATAGGAAAACAAGTTTTTGAACAATGAATGTTCTTTACGTCAAAAGTCACATTTTTTGTCATATAACTTGGTATTTTAACTGTCACGGTTAAGAAGTTATTGTAAGTGGGAGCAACTCAGGCGGTGCGCTGACACTTTCGCGAGACGAGAATGCGTTTCAGGACCGATTGTGAAATACCGATGAAAGATAGAGCAAAATTTTTTAAATAATAAATCTTTGTCATAAAATATTACATTAAATCACTCATTAGACTCTTCGCTCTATCTTCAATAGTTACTGAGAAATTCGCGTTTGTGTGCCAGATGGCGTGGCAAATGAGTCTCCCATTGCACATTCAACCATAATTATCTCGGTAACTATTAGTGATAGAGACAATACTCTCATG
This sequence comes from Coelinius sp. EB29, assembly GCA_035578325.1. Taxonomy (NCBI): domain Eukaryota; kingdom Metazoa; phylum Arthropoda; class Insecta; order Hymenoptera; family Braconidae; genus Coelinius; species Coelinius sp. EB29. The sequence continues at coordinate 13,615,782 of JAOZGT010000002.1, read as the reverse complement.
ACTAAAGAGATGCATCGTTGAATAACAAATATTTTCTGTTTGAAACATTTTTTTCTATCTTCATTACTTCGAGAGATATTCCCAACGCAAGTTAGACTCTAACTCATCGTGAGAGCTCAAGTGAACGAACCGCGTAGTCAGTCTGATTTGCGTTGGAAATATCTCTTGAAATAATGAAGATAGAAAAAAATGTTTTAAACCGAAAATATTTGTTATTCTACGATGCATCTATCGAGTTATAATACTTTTGTCTCTATCACTCATAGTTACCGAGATGATTACAGTTGAATGTGCAATGGGAGAGTCATTTGCCACGCCATCTGGCACACAAACGCAAATATTTCAGTAACTACTGGAGATAGAGCGAAGAGTCTGATGAGTGATTTAATGTATTATTTTATGTCAAAGATTTTTGATCCAAACCATTTTGCTCTATCTCTCATCGGTACTTCACAAACGGTCCTGAAACGCGCTCCCGCTGCATGAAACTGTTAGCGCGCCGTCTGAGTTGCTCCCACCCACAATAACTTTTTAACCGTGATAGTTAGGGAACCAAGTTATATCACAAAAAATTTGTCTTTTGACATGAAGAACATTTTTTGTTCTAAACTTTTCTTCCTATCTATAACCGTTTTTGCGAGAGTGAGTTTTAAACAATAAAATCGTTATGAACAAATAGACGGCCCGTGCTTTCGCAAAAACGATTATCATATTCGTAATCAGCGACCCCGAAAACGTAAAATCCAATCATAAAACTGACTGGAGGAAATAAAAAATGTCAATGGACACGCAATGGCCTTGGCGTATGGACTAAGAGCGACAGTGAATGGTGAGCGGTGGTCGGGGTCCCCAGGGGTCTGGTTACCCCCACCTCGCTATGACGGTTTTTCGTGACGATCTTGAGTCGATTTTGCTCCGGTCGTCGAAAATCCATGACGCGCGTAAAGAAGTTTCACTTCAAAAAATCAATTCTGATACCAAATGCATGAACATTTCAGATGATTGTGCTAACAACCCCCCAAATATCGATGCACGTAGAAATTCACAAACGAGGCAAACTGAATGTATTCATACTTTGGATAGTAACAGGAATATTGATCAAAATATTAACAGAGATGGATTAGTGCCAATGTTCTGTGGAGACGTAGATTATAACTATGCCATAACGGTCGAACGATGTAAAGAAGTGTTGAACGCCGGTTTTTATGTGCAAGATTACCATGTCAATTTTTTCCATGAAATCATGAACAAACAATTGGAGAAACGCGGAATCTTTAATCTTGCGCAAGACGTAGGATTTGTAAAACAGGCGAAGAGTCTTCTGCGAGAAATTCCCAGGGCTGCAACCAATATTCAGATTGTCTACGACGGAGAAACTCCCAATCCTAAAAGCGTGGATTTACCAGTAGGGCATTGGGTTTGCACAAGATACGATGGTAATGGCAATGTTCATGTTTATGACAGTATAAATAAAAAAAAACTGACTCGAATTCAAACAGAATATTTGGATGCACTTTATCGATTTCCGAAAAACTACATATATCACACAGTACAACAACAGACCAACGGCGTTGATTGCGGAGTATTCGCGATATTCTTTGCAACATTACTATGTTGCAACAAGGATCCGGATGAAAGAATTGATCACAATGTGGATCGTATGCGATGCGATGTGTCATCAATGCTATTAAATCGAACATTATTGGATTTCAATTCGCAACAAAGAATAATTGCCAATAATAGTGATACCAAAAAGACAATGAATTCTAATACTGAATGCATGGACGTTTTGGATGATTGTAATAACATCCACCCTAATATTTATGGATTTAGAAATCCGCCTACTAAGAAGACAACGGATTCAGAAACTGAATGTATCTATGTTCCAGATGATGATGAGAATACTGATCATTACATCAACAAAGGTAGATCAGCACCAATTTTCTGTCAAGACGATGATTATAATTATGCCATAGTTGTTGAACGATGTAAAGAAGTGGAGAATGACGGTTTTTATGTGCAAGACTATCATGTGAATTTTTTCCATGAAATAATGAACAAACAGTTAGAGAATGGCGGAATCTTCAATTTTGCGCAAGACGTAGGTTATGTCCAAGCCTTTCTATATCATCTGCGGGAAATTCCCAGAACCATGAGCAATATTCAGATTCTCTATGATGGAGCCATGCGCAAATGTAAGGTAGAACCAATGCCAATAGGACATTGGGTTTGCACAAAATATGATGGTAATGGCAATGTTCATGTTTATGACAGTATGAATCTAAAAAAATTGACTCAAATTCAAACAGATTATTTGGATGCACTTTATCGATTTCCGAAAAACTACATTTATCACACAGTACAACAACAGACCAACGGCATTGATTGCGGGGTATTTGCGATATTCTTTGCAACATTACTATGCTGCAACAGAGATCCGGGCGAACGAATTGATCATAATGTGAATCTTATACGATACCATGTGTCGTCAATGCTGTTGCACCGCAGATTACTTGATTTCAGTACGGGTTGACTTGAAATGGAAGGGAATTTCGACTTGGAATAGGCACTTAGTAGAAAAGGAATTGAATCTCGAAAAACCCATCTGAAACCACCAGTGGGCCATCCTAAGAATTCGTGATTATTATGTAGGATCTCATTTCAAGGAACTTCCCAAGAGAGTACAGTTATTGTAACCTCCCCCCCCCCCCCCAAAAGCGAAAAATCTATTTTTCATCATAATCTCGCTTTGAAGTCTCCAAACCACCCTTCGATCATTTTCAAACGATGTATGTGTGTATGTGTATGTATGTAAGGGTTTCTATGTCTGGTGCTGAAGACCTTGAGTCTTCAATGGCCCAATTGCAGCGGCTCCATTCAACTCAGAACGGCTAAGATTTTTGAAAGAATTGAGCAGTCGTTCTCCAGTTTTTCCAGGAAAACATGAGATGAAACAAGTAGGCCATCGCTCCCATGCGGCTGGTGTTAAGGATTGGAAGAAATGCGTTACTATTATAATTCTAAAATATTATATTATGCTTCTCTTTGTTTTTCTACCAATTCTATTGATAGTCAGCTTCCGGATGGATCTACAATTCATTCTGTGCATCCATTGAGTCTGTATCTCAGGAACTAATCGACATATCGACCTCGAATTTTACACAGAAGCTGAATCCAACAATATCAAGTACTAGTCAAAATTTCAGATCTTCACTCCAACTCCTAGTTGTATTATAGTACGTATGAGCGAGTTTCGAGAATGAAAATAGAAAAACAGCCATATCTCGAAAACTTTCAATGGCAGGGTATATATATTTTCATTGCCCTAGATAGAAGTTGTCGTGACGAACATTTTGAGAAAAAAAAATCAAATCGATTTAATAGTTTTTGAGATATTAAAGAAAATATTTTTACACATAAAGTTGAATATCTCCGAAACTAATGGTCCGATTGCGCCTATATTAAATAGCGACCATTGTTATCATAGGGCCTAAATTCATACCAAGTTTGAAGTTTTTATCTCCAATATTTTTCAAGTTATCATGCGTACAAAGATTTCAGCGAAAAAATAGAAAAAAGGCAATAACTATGTGACTTCTCCGTAGTGTGGCTAAATTTTTTGATTGAAATCGATAGATATTTTCATGGCGAATATTTTTAAACAAAACAAAATCCGATCGGTCAAGTTGTTCTTGAGATATTGAAGAAAAACGATTTTTCGATAAACAGTTATATCTCAAGAACTAATCAACTGATCAAGCTGAAACTTGGCTTGAAGTTCGACGTAACTGATACCAATCATGCATCAAAATTTCAGATTTCTATCGATAACTTTTGTCGTTTCATTATCACAATTTCACAAAAAAAACGAAAAAATTCGCACAGTGTTACATACATACATACGGACATTTTCTGAAAACACCATATCTTCGCGTTTCATAACATTCTAGATCATTTCCACATAAAATTAGCGAAAGTGAAAATCTGGTGAAAACAAAGCTTCCATCTGGAAGCAAAAATTGTTTTTTTTCCTTTCCATGTTTTTTTGTTTTGTTTTTTAAATATTTTTTTTTCCTTTTTGGTAACTCCTGCGTAGGAGCTGAATTAATTGAAGAGAGAAAAGGAAGTAAATGACGAGAAACGTTGAAAAAAATTAAACAATTTTGATTGAAGATATTCCATGACCAATTGTTAAGAATTCAAAAAAAATCACATAAACTGATTACAAGCCGGGAAGTTATTGCTGCGACACACTCACTATCAACGCACCCACTATGGGAGCGCGCTTGCGCGCGACCAACAACGGACCCCTAGTTTTTTTTTTGTTTCTTATGGCTGTGTCAAGTTTTTAACTTCTCGGGATAGGGAAGTTATTGTAATCACCCCGAAAATCGAAAATCGAATTTTCATCATATCTCCACGTTTCAAGGTCACCACAACACTCCCCGATAATTTTCACGATCATGTATGTATGTGTGTGTGTGTGTGTGTGTGGGGGGGGGTGTCTGTCTGTGGCCAAAAATTTTCGTCAACGATATCTCGTTAACGGATGATGCGATCGAGGTCATCAATGACGCAATCGAAGCGTCTTCATCCAACTTAAAGCGGAAAGGATTTTGGAAAAAATCGGTCCAGTGGTTCTCCAGTTTTTCCAGGAAAACATGAGATAAATGAAAAATCGATTTTTTTTAAGTGAAACTTCTTATCACACGGTAGTAAACTCAATCTATGTAACGGAAACAGAGGGTGGGGATGCAAAGTTTGGAGTGGGGGTATGTAACGACAATTCTGACAGATTGGATGCTGACGGAGCCATCTACCGGTACAATGGGGTAGCTTCGATTTAATAGGCATTGAGTAGCTCCACTCTTTAGGAGACAATATAATAAATGAACAATTTGAATTTAAAATCATTCTAGCATATAAATAAAGCTATAAAGTTTCACTTCTGTCGCGCGTGATTTCTACACACACATTTTTTTTAATCTATTTTTATGTTTTATTTTTATTTTTATTTTTTTCCACATTTTTTACTACTTTTGTCGACCCCTGTGTAGGAGCCGAATCAACTAAAAAGGTAAAGGAGCGGTAAATGCTCAGAAACATTTTTAAATCGACGAATGAGATTTAACAGTTATTGTTGTACGATGATTTTCTTCAATATCGGGCAGTCATTGGTAATGTAGGGAATTACATTAACGGTACGGAACACTGGACAGTATGCAATCTCGCCGTTTGGCGTTCGAGTTGTTCCTGAGATGGTGGGGGTCTTCGCACGATAGAGCATCCGCCATCATTCATTAATCAGCTGTGATCGACCCATCTTTCAGGAGCGTTATCAGAGGTTTTTGGAGAATTTCCTTCAAAATCATTATTATAATTTTTGCTTTCAGCAGAATTGTAGTAATCAATAAAGACAGAAAAGAAATCAGTGTCAAGCAAAAGCGACAATTCATGAAAATAAGAGCAATTGTTTGCCATTGGCGACACACAATTGAGAGCTCAGTAGAAACTTAAAAATTGTTTGCCATTGGCGACAAAAAATTGAGAGCTCAGTAGAAACTTGAAAATTGTTTGCCATTGGCGACACAAAATTGAGAGCTCAGTAGCAACTTGAAAATTGTTTGCCATTGGTGACACAAAATTGAGAGCTCAGTAGCAACTTGAAAATTGTTTGCCATTGGTGACACAAAATTGAGAGCTCAGTAGCAACTTGAAAATTGTTTGCCAGTGGCAACACAAAATTGAGAGCTCAGTAGCCACTTGAAAATTGTTTGCCATTGGCGGCACAAAATTGAGAGCTCAGTAGCAACTTGAAAATTGTTTGCCATTGGCGACACAAAATTGAGAGCTCAGTAGCAACTTGAATATTGTTTGCCATTGGCAAAACAAAATTAAGAGCTCAGTAGTCAAGAGCCGTTATAATAAAAAAAAAAAACATGATTCGTTCAACGATTTTGAATGCGCCGGCTTCTTGTCAAAAACAACATGATGAGAAAAATGAAGCAATGAAGAATAAAAGACAAAGAAAACTAGTGGTGCATTGTTGGTCGCTCGCAAGCTCGCTCACATGGGTGAATGCGTTGCAATATTAGTGTGACCCGTTTAGCGGGTCGCAACAATAACTTCCCGGTTTCTCCCTCAGTATTGTAAGTGAAGAGAAGCTGAGAAAAATTTGAAAAGAGGAATCTCTGTTTCTGGAAGTGAATGGAATACAAATTGTCATCATTGAAAATTTAAAGTCAACAAATCAACCAGAAATTCGATGATAATTCATTTTTCCATCAAATTTTTTTTCCTGATGTAGATTTTTTTCTTTTATTCTCATACTTGTCATTTTCATGAGTTCGTGAGAAAAAATTTTATAACTTCAAGTGTTAACCATTTTCTTGAATTTTTTTATGATTTGGACAGGATTTGCTTGTGATCATGGTCAAGGACCTGTAGATAACTATGAGAATGTGAAACCGTAGGACAAAAAGATGCTTCAATTGCATGAAGAAAATTTCAGATCGCATCATTAATAAATTAAGAAGAATAGAGGAATTTGTGAAAAAGCCGTATTTATGACGCTTTTCCGCATATTTTTTGTAAATGACTACAGAACTGCCCAGGCGATCGTCCCTGAAAACTAATCAATTCTAAGTTACATTGAGATGCGTCGATTGAAGCAAAAAAAATTGACATTGCACCGTTCGTTCAAGAGAAATTGTGTCCCAAAAATTTTAGCGTCACATACATACAACCTCACAAAAATTGGGGGTATGCAGAGTCAAATAATACAATCTCAATACTGCAAAAATGAATAAAATCTGGTAATAAACATATAAATGGTGACCATGAGAATTTTCCGTTATTCAGCCAATAATATCATGAAGGACCGCTACCATGATGACGTGAAGTTAGGTACTGTCATGAAGGGTTTCAAGTTTTATATTGAACTAATTATGGTAGTTATGGTAATATATGGTGGTAATATGGTATTATGGTAAGATTTTGTCGAAAGCCACTGCGATGATTGAGGCAAAATGGGATGCGACGATTGTGGTGAAAACCACAGCGGTAATTGAATTAATATTGAATGCAAAAATTTAAGGTACAGCCACCGATTTGAATGAAACACTTGAATGCATCAATTGTGGCATGATATGGCGGCAGTCATCCCTGATATTGATGGGCTCAAGAACGAAGCATTCTCATGGTCCCCATTTAAATGTTCATTATCTGATTCTATTAATTTTTTGTGTCATTGGAATTGTATTGTTTGACTCTACATACCCCCAATTTTTGTGCGGTGTGTGCCGTCAACACCTTGAATATGTGCGAATGTGTGTGACGCTAAAATTTTTGGAACACGATTTCTCTTGAACGAACGGTGCAATGTCAATCTTTTTGCTTCAATCGACGCATCTCAATGTAACTTAGAATTGATTAGTTTTCAGGGACGATCGCCTGGGCAGTTCTGTAGTCATTTACAAAAAATATGCGGAAAAGCGTCAAAAATACGGCTTTTTCACAAATTCCTCTATTCTTCTTAATTTATTAATGATGCGATCTGAAATTTTCTTCATGCAATTGAAGCGTCTTTTTGTCCTACGGTTTCACATTCTCATAGTTATCTACAGGTCCTTGACCATGATCACAAGCAAATCCTGTCCAAATCATAAAAAAATTCAAGAAAATGGTTAACACTTCTTACCCTTGTCTTCTGTCAGTTGAACAATTTGATTGAAGCAGAAAAAAGATCTAAAAATTTATATCTTCAAATAAATGTATCGATATCGAGTTGAGGAAAAGTTTCAAATTATGGTTGATAGGGGAAATTGTCCTGTCGTGTAATGCCGAGACAATTCGTCATTATGGAAATCGTATTGATATGAATCACTATCTTAATTAGTTCAAATGATTGTTTTTTCGGGCAAGACCTCATAGTATACATTAGGATCGTAGTCTCGTGTCATGATAATCACTGAATGGTAGAATCCAAATGTCCCTGTATGTCTTATATATCCTCATAATGCACATATGCTAAAATTCACATCTCTTCATAACATCCACTCAATAGAATCTTCCAGATTACCCAAAAAAATGAACCGGAAATCATCAATAGATGACACAGGGTGATCAAATTCGAATGATTCTTCATCTACTGAATACCTTTTCTTTTTTTAAAAATAGTATATGTTTGTTAGATTGAGGTGAAATTCGTCTGAATTTCGCAATTTTCCACAATGTCAGTTTCCATCAATGGCATAACCCCGTCGATTTTCCACTATAGTGCTAACTCATTGGGCTATTCTTATTGCCCAACAGTGCTAATAATGTTAAAAATTATCATCAGTGTTTACCGTGGGTGCACCAGTTACCGGACGGGTACCGGTTTCCGGACATCGAGTCAGTACGTGGCACTTATTTCGATATTAAGGGAATAATTAATTAATCAAACACTCGTTTTGAGTCCTGAGGTCATGTAGTAAAAGGAATTTATGATGTGAGTACTATCAAATGGAAAGAAGACGGCCAAATGCTCAAGTGTCCGGAAACTGGTACCGAATCCTTGAGCGTCCGGTAACTGGTACATCCACGGTACGCACTTATGGAGATTCCTCTCCTCTCTAACAATAATGATGACAGTGTCGAATACAGATTCACATCGCGAAAATTTGATCCTCAAATGTCTGAATCAATGTCATCAACCTTTTCCGTATCATCAGATCTTTTCCATTTGTTCCATGCAAGCGTTTCAATAACCCAACTTAGAGTTTCCAACCCAACTTGATTAATTATCAACATACTTTGGAGCAGTCCTTTGAATATACTTTACACCTATAACACCACGTCCCCATAATGAGCATATAGTAAAAATTGAATATTCGCGTAGATTCTATACGTCCCCGTAGTATTCAATCAAACAAATATTCACGTGTCCTCAAAACAGCCAGATGTCTCCAAGCAATACTATACATGGGCGAAAATGGCCTTAAAATAAACATTAGATAAATATATATCATGTATCATATACAGTCGTCAACATGAGTTCTGTCCACTTTTACCATTGAACTTATATGGCTGAGTGTGACAGAACTTCTGTTGAGTACTGTATATCGATTTTTTTCTCGAAATTCTAATTCTGTTTGAATTTTTTTAAAATATATATATATTATATATATTATATATATTATGTGTATTATATTATATATTTTATAATATATAATAGAATATATATAATATAATATAATATAATATAATATATATATATTATATAATATATAATAGATAATATAATATAATATATATATTATATTATATTATATTATATGTATATACATATATATGGTATATATTATATACTTCATATATATACATAGACATGTATATATATGTGTTAGCTAAGCTATGCGGCCTAAAAAAGGTGACAAAAAACGTTACACGCTTTTTTTATAAGTGGATTATTCCAATCGCTTACTTTAAATATTCCAAAAATATACTCCAAACGGCCAATCAGCGATCATCAAAAAGCAAATTTAAAAAAGAATTTTCCAAATGAAAAGACAAATTCCTCTCATTTGATCAATGCCAACGTTTCGGATGCTATATGCATCCTTCATCAGGGCAATTTATTGTTCTGTATGGAAAAAATTTACAAAAAATTATATATAAAACAAATTTGACAAAAATATTACCAGAAAAACTATTATCGAAAATTGAAATGAATTTCCACAGATTCATAAAATTATTAAAGTAAACTATAAATTACCTAAGCCCATAGATGAAAAGGGCTAAATCAGAACAATTGAAACCAACAGGTTGCATATGGCAATAAGCCACATGATAAAAACCTCTTCTAACCTGCAAAATGCAATGCATAACTAAAACAAGTCATCAACCCACATGAAATTGCATATAACCTATAAAAACCCTTTTATATATGAGAAATCATACTAATATATCCAGCTAAATGCTCAATAATTTTCTAAAAATCAAATAAATTATCAAAACGTTGAAATAAATAAAAAATTATATACCGTTGGTCCACACAAATACACAGAAGAGGTGGAGGTACAAGTAGTCAAAAGTAACTATAACAAAAAAAAACCCCTAGTGGCTAAATTACTAGAAATTACTAGATGACCTGAATAATCATGCATTACACCGACAAGTGTTCACAAACATTGGCGCCCAAAATATTATAAAATTAACATCAAAAACTATTACAAACTAATATTACATATGTCAAAACCTAATGAGTCAACAAAAAATTATCATGAGTATACGTTATTACAGAGACCATTATGTCATGAATTTCTTTTGCATTCTAATTAACCCATCATAGGCATTCCCAAGATTCTTACAGTCATTTACAAAGTTAACTGTCCTTCCTTGATGTTTTTTAATATTAAACATTTCCATAATGTTTAATTGAAAGCCTGGGTTAGCAGTCCCTAGAATCGTTGAGCGACCAAAATTAAAATTATGATGTCTTTTAAGCACATGATCCGATAAACCAGAACGATACTTCTTTGGATTACCTTCACTTCTAACATGTTCATCCAGCCTAGATCTGAAATATCTTGTGGTCTGTCCAATGTAAACCATGGAACAATTCCCACAAGGTATCTTATATACAACATTTGACTTTAAGTTGTTAGGAACAGGATCTTTAGTCGACTTGAAAAAATTCCCTAGCTTATACGCTATTGTAGAAATAACCTTCAAGCCAAACTCAGCACAACATCTTTTCAGGCTGTTCGTCAAATGATGTGCAAAAGGTACAAACAATGTTTTCTTACTCTCAATGACCGGTTTATCATCAATAAGTGGTACCAACACACTGTTCTTACTGTGAATACTCATCAACCTATCCTTGACTAAGTCATTAATAAACTCAATTGGATAGTCATTAAAGATTAAAATCTTCTTTACTAATAATAGATTCTCATTAAAGAATCTTTTATCAGCAACCTTGAATACTCTGTCCACTAAATTTTTCACAACCGCTCGTTTCTGTGATATCGGATGATAAGAGTTGAAATTTAACATCCTCCCGGACCAGGTGTCTTTACAGTACCAATTAAAGAAAACACTTGAACCCTCTCTGATAACAAGAACATCTAGGAAAGGTAAAGAACCATTCTCTTCACATTCAAAGGTAAACTGAAGCCTAGGATGAAATCCATTGAAAACCTGTAGAGTTTCATCAATTCTATCTGCAGGGACACAAGTGAATACGTCATCTACATAACGAAAGAAAAAAGGAACTTCAAAACTGAGCATCCTCAAGCAAGCTTCCTCAAGTCTGTTCATGACAATATCAGCACAAACAGAAGCAAGAGGGGAGCCCATAGGCAACCCAAAAACTTGCTTATACACCAAGCCATTAAAGGAAAAAAATGTGTTATTCATAACAACATCAATCCCATGAATGACCTGTTGATAAGGAATCTTAGTTTTCAGCTCATTCCTTCTACTCGTCACTGCATCAGCAATCAATTCCAGTGGAACATTCGTATATAACGACTTAACATCCAAAGAAATTAAAACATATCCCTGAGGAATCTCAACCATTCTCATTTTTTCAACAAAATCCAAACTATTCTTCAAATGCGAACTATGTTTCAAAGGCAAAGGAGATAGAATCCTACTGATAAATCTACCAAGGTCATGTAACGGACCATTAATAGATGAAACTATAGGCCTAAATGCCAATGTAGGTTTATGAACTTTCGGAAGTAAATAAAGCTTTGGAATCACGCATATACTAACTTTCAGACGATCATGTGTTAACTGTCCAATAAACTTATTCCTCAACCAATTATCAATTAATCTGTTATTAACAGACATTGTAACAGCCGTGTTATCACCAGGAGCCTCAATATAAGTGCTGAGATCACTCAACATCTGAATACCAGCATTAATGTAGTCAGTCTTATCCAAAACCACTGATACCTGGCCTTTATCAGCCCTAGTAAAAATTAAATGTCTATTGTTTTTTACAAAATTACTAACATTAATAATATCTGCAGGAACATTATCAGCCTCTAATCTATTTAAATGAAAAAAAAAAAAAAAAAAAAAAAAAAAAAAACAAAAAAAAAACTAGTGGTGCGTTGTTGGTCGCTCGCAAGCTCGCTCCCATGGTGGGTGCGTTAATAGTGGGTATGACCCGCTGAGCGGGTCGCAGCAATAACTTCCCGGCTCTTAAATAGTTTATTTGATTTTTTTCCAGTTCTTCAATTTTGAAACTTTTTCTCAACATACCCCCCCCCCTTCCTCTCACCTCTTCAATTGATGCTTCCGTGTTGGAGTCGGAAGAAGGGAAAAAAAAATGGAAGAATTGGAAAAAAAAGAAATGAAAAATCAAAAAAGGGGTGCGGCCAGTATACACGACATTATTGGTCGCTCGCAAGCTCACTTCCATTCAACACTCCAATTTTCTCTCCATTTTCCCCATTTATTTTTTCTTTTGTTTACAATCAATAAAATCACGGTTTTTCCTTACGTTCTGCTGGCTCTTTATTATTTATTACATTTTGGCTTCGTATGAAAATACAAAAAAAATATACAAAAAAAATATCACAGATAAATTATTATCCAAATATGTTAAATAAATAAAAGCTATCAGTCATTTTCTCTCCTCCTTCTTTTTTTTTCATTCTATCGGTTTTTTCTTGTATCTATCCGATCATCAGAGAAGAAATATTCGAAAAGTTTCAGTTAAAGTGGATGGTCATCGAATGGCCGTTGCCTCCGCCACGTCCACCACGTCCACCCCGTCCACCACGTCCACCACGTCCACCACGCCAGTTTTTACGTGATTGACCTCCATTAGTGCCTCTCCCTATATACAAACATGGGTCATTTTATGAGCCTCAAAATCAATCATTTTTGTGATGATTATCATTGTTATTCTTTATTTAATTTTCTGAACATCATCATTTTCATCATTTTTACGTTGATTCCTGTCTTGTAAAATTATCGAACATTAATTCTCTCCCTTTTAAACGATTATGCGTGATATTTCAATTTAATTAATTTCAGGAAATTGAAGAATGATTCTTGTTCATTACGAATAATTTTTTTTTTTTTTGTTAGGAAATCGAAATTCTCTGAGATGAGAAAAAAACGTTTAATTCACTCAACTCAGTGAAAATCAATTTTTTTTGTTCTAATTTCAACTTAAAGATCTTAAAAACACAACTAATTGAGGAGATGTAATCATCCAATAACAGAGATATGTCTGAGAAATATTGGAAAAAAATGGAATTTAAAATCTTAAATTGATGTCAGCCTACCATTTAGTTGAAATTCTTCATTAACGATTCAAATTCTACGGTCCAATATAAACAATGAAATTGATCAAATATTAGCTTACAATGAGTTTTCTTGCGTTCTTGGACCTGAATGAATCCACGTAGCATTGCGATGAACTCTTGAGCTGAGCGAGGTCTCCTAGCCATTATTGTTTGGAGCAGCTCTCGTTGCATCTGTCGTTGTTGCTGCTGCTGTTGTTGTTGGAGGCGTAAGACCAGATTTTCAATAGCTGGTCCTGCTCCTGCTCTTGCTCCTCCAGCTTCGTTCTCTCCATCTTGCTCTGCGTCTCTACCCAAATTCAATGGATCGGCATCCTGTGGATCAGGATTCTCATGATCCTGGTTTTCAGGCTCGACACCTAGCAATCTCTGAAGTGCATCCAACAAGTCTTGAGAGAAGGAAAGAGAGAGAGAGAAAGAAGACGAAAAAAGATGAGTAAAAAAAATTGCAGTTGACTCCGAGTATGAAAAAATTCAATGCAAAATCCTTTTATGAACGAATTTTATAAACGAATTTATCAGGGAGAAAAAAATTTCTATAGGAAAAAAACTTAGATTGGCATAAATTTTCAAATTTCGCTTTCCTTGTTACTGGTTTTTTTTTTTTATGGGAGACGAAAAGGAAAAAATATTAAAAACTTATGGAATCTATGCCGAAGAATTACGTAGAAAAGAACAAGAAATTCACAGAAAACATGATAGAAAATCCGATCAAATTCCTTTGCAAATTCGATTGGATTTTCTATCGCATTTTTCATACGTGTTATCCCCAGATTTCAGTTATTTTGATCATTGAAATAATCGATTCTCGGTGTCGACAATTCTCACAAATTTTTTCCTCGAATAATTAGAATTGTGAATTCAATCAATAAGACTCACAGAAATGTAAACATCGGGTCTCTCACTGCGGTGGCCTTCAGCCTTCACGCTCGGATAGAGAATTCAATGATTTTCATGAGAGTGAAAAAATTCAATGGAAAATCCTGACGACTTTTTTGGGGGAAAAAAAAATGCTATAGAAAAATAACTTTATATATTGGCATAAATTTTAAAATTTCCTTTTCCTTGTTACTTGATTTTTTTTTTTTGGGAGACAAAAAGGAAAAAATATGTGAAAAACTTATGGAATTCCTACAGAAGAAATTAAAAATCTTAATAGAAAATCCGATCGAATTTTTAATCGCATTTTTAACACGTGTGATCCCCCAGATTTCAGTTGTCTTAATCATTGAAATAATCGATTCTCGGTGTCGACAATTTTCACAAACTTTTTCCTCGAATGTGTAGACTAGAGAATTCAATCAATAAGACCCACAGGAATGTAAACATTGGGTCTCTCGCTGCGGTGGCCTTCAGCCTTTACGCTCAGATGAAGAATTTAGTGATCAATTTTCGCGAGAATAATTTATTCACTCACCGATTAAACGCGGACCATTTTCTAAATTTTATAATGTTACTCACCATCGAAATTATCAGACATTTTTTTCACTTTTCTCCAATATCTCGTTACTCAACTGCAAATTTAGCCGATCTGAAATCTGAATGGAATGTTTTGGGTTATAAAAACATATTTTAATAATAATACCAATCCGAAAAAAAAAATGATTTTAATGTTCACAAAAACCTGGAGTCATCTACTTACCACGAGCACGTGTTGATCACCACGTTCGCATACACTGATATATCCATTATATGTAAGTCTACCAGAGTCGTTTTGGCCCACTTACCCCCACTCTCCTCAATTTTCACTCGTGGGAGTGGGGGGTACTCAGTCAAGTTCTCTCTTTCGTTGCGAGAAATATACATACCCACGACATCTAGATGATATTCGATCACATCGGTAATCAATAAAAATTCAGATTTGTTAATTTGAGAACTCACCGCTGAGTGACGTTATTTTGGATGATGATGGATACTCCGAATGAATTTGAAATATATATAATACATACACCGATAATCTGTAAAATCTGTCGTGCAGGTGTACATAGTTATAAGTGCTACTGAACAACAGAAGGATCACATAACATTAATCGGGGAGTTATCAGTTCGACCTGCAAAGGATCACGCACACACTGTCGCACTCCTCGTTTTTTCCCGGTTTCGCAACGGTCAAAATGGTTTTTGTTTTTTGGTATCAAATCCTTCTGAAAGTAAACAAACTCCTGAAAATTCAAAAATTTGAATCAGTTCATGGCAATTTTGTCTCCTTTTTTTCCTTCTCAATTCAAAAGAAACTCAGTCAAAAAAATATTATTCCTCCATCTATTTCCCGAAATATATCATTGTTTTCTCACTGTAATAACTTACGAATGACTTCTCAAAGTTCAACTTCCAAATACATGAGCATAAAAGGTGTACTCTTAATTCGTTTAAAAATAGGAGAAACTCTCCCTTCATCCTCGATTTTTCATCCAGTAAGGGCTGATGAATGGAATGAATGTTGAATCATTTTCAAGGTCAAAATTTATCGAAATTCAATCAGCTTCGATGTCATAAAATTGATGACTCCCAGTATCGCAAAAGATACTCATTGTGGTGAGCACGTCTAAGAAACTTCGGTCAGCAGAACTCTAGTGACTATGTGATTCTACGTAGTTTTTACGCATGTATCCCTCATTGTGATCAATTCTTCATACTAATGAAATGAAGGTATCTGCATGAAAATCTGTTATTCGATTCAAGATCTTTCCATGTTGCCCTATCAGCACTCGGCGTTACCCGGGGTTCACGAACGAGGACGTGGCTGATAATTAAACCCCATAAAAAAAATTAAAAAATGAACCCTATATGATGAATATAATTAATAATGAATCAATGAATAATCAGCAATAAATAATCATAAATATAATAAATAGTATGATGTATGTAAAATCTTATACAAACACAAATTCTTAATGTTCTCTTTCAAGGTAGAATTAGATTCATAGGGGCTAATCAGAGTTAGAATAAACTCACATTTCGAGTCAATTCGTATTAAAAACCAATAATTTACGACTTAACAACACTAAGGACACGTGGTATCGCATAAGATTCATATTGTCAGCAATGTGTTTACTCGGATCCAAATCGGAGCATAGTAACATAGCAAAAAATATCGCGAATACCCCGCAATCAACATTACTGTTGCTCTGTTGTTGTACCGGATGAAATATGTGTTTTTTCGGGAATCTATAAAGTGCATCCAAATAATCTGTTTGAACTGGAGTCAGTTTCCCTAGATTCATACTGTCATAAACATGAACATTGCCATTGCCATCGTATTTTGTGCAAACCCAATGCCCTATCGGTGTCGGCTCTCCTTTGCAATTACGCATGACTCTATCGAACAGAATCTGGATATTGCTTACGGTTCTGGGAATTTCGTGTACATTACGTAGAAAGTTTCCTACATATCCAACATCTTGCGCAAAATTGAAGATTCCGCGTTTTTCTAATTGTTTGTTCATTATTTCATGGAAGAAATTGACATGATAGTCTCGCACATAAACCTCGTCATTCGCCACTTCTTCACAACGTTCGGCAACTATGGCATATTCATACTCATCTCCTTTACAGAAAAGTGGTGCTAATCTAGCTCTGTCAATATTTGGATCCATATTCTCATCTTCATCGGAAACGTAAATATAATCGGTATCGGTATTTCTAACATTCCTACTTGGTGAATTTCTACATCCATCGATATTTGGGTGGATGTTATTACAATCATCAACAAAAATCTCCATACATTCGGTATCATAATTGATACTTTTTTTGGTATGTTCATTATTGGGAATTATTTTTTGTTCAGTCCTGAGATCCAATAATCTTCGATTCAAGAGCATTGATGACACATCGTATCG
Organism: Coelinius sp. EB29; assembly: GCA_035578325.1. Taxonomy (NCBI): domain Eukaryota; kingdom Metazoa; phylum Arthropoda; class Insecta; order Hymenoptera; family Braconidae; genus Coelinius; species Coelinius sp. EB29. The sequence continues at coordinate 13,598,633 of JAOZGT010000002.1, read as the reverse complement.
CATATGATCTACATTGTGATCAATTTGTTCACCTGGATCTCTATTGTAGCAGAGTAATGTTGCATTGAATATCGCGAATACCCCACAATCAAAGCCGTTTGTCTGTTGTTGTACCCTGTGATATATATATTTCTTCGGGAATTGATAGAGTGCATCCAAATAATCTCTTTGAATTTGAGTCAATTTTCCCATATTCATACTGTCATAAACATGAACATTGCCATTACCATCGTATCTCGTGCAAACCCAATGTCCTACTGGTAAATCCACTCCTTCAAGATTGCCAGTCTCTCCATCGTAGACAATTTGAATATTGGTCAGGCTCCTGGGAATTTTTTGCAGAAGGGCCACTGCCTCTTTTACAAATCCTACATCTTGTGCAAGATTAAAGGTTCCGCGTTCCTCCAAATGTTTGTTCATGATTTCATGAAAAAAATTGACATGATAATCTTGCACATAAAACCCGTGGTTCCTCACTTCTTCACATCGTTCTACAACAATTGCATAAGTATAATCATCGTCTCCACATAAAATTGGTGCCAATCCACCTCTGTCGATATTTTGATCAATATGCTGGTCTTTATCTGATGCATGGATACATTCAGTATCCGTTATTTGCCTAGTCTGTGAATTTCTACATGCATCAATATTTGGGAAGTTATTATCACAATTATCCGAAACCTTCACGCATTCGATATCAGAATTCATTGCTCCCTTGGTATCCTCATTGACAATTACTCTTAATTTTTTCTCTAGGGGTTTCTTATTCAGAATTGCATAAATAGGCTTATGATAACTGAAGTATGTTTCATATACACCACAATCAATATCAGCGAAATTAGCGAAAATTACGTCTATTTGGGTATTTAGATTTGTCGTTACACTTGAAGGCGGTAATTTTGCTTGGAGCTGATGATGATTTAGAAAATTGATGAAATGATTTGGATTTTTGGCATCGTCTCTATGATTCAAAATATTGTAATTGAAATTCCCTATCAAAACCGTCTTGCTTCGGGTGGGGATCTGCTCTATAACGTTGTTTAGAGCTTTTTTGAACATTAATTGAGTGGTTTTTGGGGATTTATATCCACTGATTAGATGATAGTCATCTATTTTTATCATAAATAATTCAACGTGTGCATTTGCATTGAATTCGCGCTCAACGAATATCAATTCTGCCTGTAAACTGGTTTTTACATAGCAAATCAATCCTCGGCTACTCGAGCTGTAATTGGATCTAAATACAATCCGGTAATCTTCGATTCTCAAATCGTCATTGTTATTTGTTAGAGTTTCACTCAAAACCAATACATCACTTCGAAGGAACCACTGATCATTTGTTATGTGAATTAGCTTATTTTTCAGGGTCCCAACATTTTGATACACAATTTTTGGGCCATTTTCACACATTAAATTATCATATGATAATGTTAATTGTCTGGTATTTCTCAAGCGCGTTAATTCACTCAAGGCTGTATTCGTTGTAGCAGCTTTTTTGGTTTGCATTTTTGAAAATTGAAACTCTCCCAAAATATACAGACCATTTAATGATGTTACTCTACTCAAAGCTACGTACAACATTGGCAAAGTTCGCCGTTCTGACTTGGTAAAATCCAAGCATATCTTTTCATAAGTTTGTCCCTGACTTTTATGGATTGTTATTGCTTCTGCAGGTATAATAGGGAATTGGTGTCGCATGATTCGATGTTTTTGATTAGCATCAATGTCCAATTGGAGTGCATTTTTGACGATTGGTGTCCAGTTTCGATTAATATTTTCCCTTTCCATATAATCATGATACTGCCTTCCTGCTTTAACTCCAACTCTTGGCAATTGGAAATCAAACCATAATAGTGAAGGGATCGTGCTATTTTCTTTGAATGTGATCAATTTCAAGACCCCACATGCTCCATTCACCAATCCATCTTCAACATCAATATTGTTTATTATCATATATTTTATATTGATTTTTAGTTCAAGTTTAGGGAGTAATTCAGTCGTGCTTTTTTTCCCTTGTTTTTTAATTGATTGCAATAGAAATTTTTTTGTTTGTGGGTTCATATCTTTTGGAAAGGTATCTTCAGCAGTTGAAATGACTAACTCACTGGTGCATTTTGCAATCTTGAATGCATTGTATGCAATTACATTTGCATTAGTTGCATATAGTCTTATCGCCGTCTCTGGAACCTCATTCCCATTCAAGATTTCTCGTGATCTGATCAATCCTATATCGTCTTCTGTCATGTTTCCAACTGCTAGATTATTCAGAGCATTTATAAATGCTAAATCATCTTTTTGACGCATTATCTCGGTCAATTCATAAAAATCAAATTCATTCCATAATGGATTGACATCTAGAAATGCAGCCATTTCATTTCGTCTGGAGACTTGATAAACTGGCTTGTCTTTCACAGGTGGTAATTGATTCAAATCACCGCACGCTAATACACAAATCCCACCGAAGGGTCGATTCACACCTTTTATTTGTCGTAATCGTGTATCGATCCAACCTAGTATTGTACAACTTACCATTGAAATTTCATCAATTATTAGGAGTTGCATTTTTGATAATTTTTCACGAATGTTATTGGCTAGATCACTTGATAATTGACCCATTTGTGCCCCATATTGTTGACATGGTAATGCTAAAGCAGAATGCAATGTCACACCATTAATTAAGAATGCTGCTTTTCCCGATGGGGCACATAATAGAACTATTATTTTATCCATATTGCCTCCAGGTAAATTATCGAAATAATTAGTTACTAACTGATATACAGGGTGACGTCGGCGTCCACCTTACAAAATGTAGGGGTATGAGGAGTAAAATTTTACAAATTTAATGCCACAAGAATTAATGAAATTGGTTAAATAAAATTTGAATGGTGATTGAAAGAATTTTAGCATAATTTATCCAATAAAATAATAGAAGACCGCCATGATAAAACGGCAACGTTGTTTACGCCGGGCGTTTAGATATGTCTAAATCCCCGGCATGACGTATTTAGAACCGAAATGTGGTGACCTCTCACGATTCAAAGGTGTGTTGAATTCAAACAAACAAACGAACGATATGTAGAATTTGACGTACGGCAATTGGAATGAAATTGAAATAAAATTCTGATGGAAACTGTTCATTGCAGTAATCTCATCACTCTCAAATGCGGCAGTCATGAGATTTGTGTATTTGATGGGAGAAAAAAAAAATCGACATTGGTGACGACAACCACCGCGGTAATCTTATCACCCTCAAATGCAGCAGTTATCAGGGCGTCTATCATGAGGAAGAAATTCTCTCGTGAGCTCATGGGACATGGGACCAGTGATCATCTCGAATTATAACAATTAATTGATAATTAATTAATTGTTATAATTTTGATGTGATCACTGGTCATATGAGCTCACGAGAAAATTTCTCCTTCACGATAGACACACTGATTCGTGTATTTGACAGGAGGAAAAAAAAAATTAGACATTGGTGACGACAACCACCGCGGTAATCTCATCACCCTCAATGCGACAGTTATAGCAACATTTACCGCGGTAATTTGAGCACTCTTAAATGCGACAGTAATGGCGACATTCAACGCGGTAATTTTAGCGCTATCAAATGCGACCGTTGTAGCGACATTTACCGCGATAATTTGTGCACTCTCCAATGCGACAGTTGTAGCGACATTTACCGCGCTAATTTGAGCACTCTCAAATGCGACAGTTGTAGCGACATTTACCGCGGTAATTTTAGCACTCAAATGCGACAGTTGTAGCGACATTCAACGCGATACCAAATGCGACGGTTGTAGCGACATTTACCGCGGTAATTTGAGCACTCTCAAATGCGACAATTGTAGCGACATTTACCGCGATAATTTGAGCACTCAAATGCGACAGTAATGGCGACATTCAACGCGGCAATTTGAGCACTATCGAATGCGACAATTGTGGCGACATTTACCGCAGTAATTGTCATACTCTTGACAACAGTCATGAGATTCCTGTACTTGACAGACAAAAAAAAAAAAAGAATAGTCTCAACAATCACTGCGATAATTTCAGCATTCTCAAAGGCAGCAGTCATGAGATTCGTGTACTTGACAGTATAAATGAAGAAAGATGTAAGAAAGCGATGGTAGTTTTAGCAATTGCCACAAGAATTTTATGACTCTCAAATGCCACAGCTGTCATGACAGCCCTCGTAGGTATTCCATCTTTCTCAAAGTGACAATTTCTATGATATCCAGCGGTGAAACTCATAATTATTCCTTTTCCCGGCATGTAAATGGTACTTTTATTACTCACTGAGGGATATTCATTGAAGAATAATACATGGAGAGTTCAATGAATAAGAAACTCAATGGATATTTGAATTGACATGAACTGCATAAATGAGTAAGTTTAGGGGATCATTAATTAATGAAGTGTTTAAACACAATCAATATGGGATTATCTCAAGACTGTGTGAGTTCAGGAGGAAAGGTGTAAGTACATTTTCAGTTTGAAATTTCTCTTTCTACCCAAATCGTTCTAAACAGAGTATTTCGTGAAATCCCTCGTTGCTAAGACAAATAAACAATAAACAATGTCGAACTTGCGTATCACCACTGCACAACAGAACCAATTGTTTCTCAATGATGGAGTACTAATTCTTCGTGTTCTCTGTGGGAGAATGAGAAAAGTTTAATTCCCCATGAAGAAGGCCTCTTAACATTTTGGCCTCTATAATAATTAATGTCTTTTTTCCTCATCATATGACAATAATTTTTTCATTATATTTTGACATATTTCGAAATATTATCAAATTATCAAATCAAGTGTTACATATCAGAGAGGGCCGGAAATTGAACAATATGATTCATTTTGCAAGTATTAAACCATTGATTATTGTCCATCATTGCGACATAATAGACGCCAATGGATTATTTCATCGGCGAGGATTGCGTAATCTGTTGCATAGACAAGTCAGCACTTCTTGGAACTCGTTTTTGCTCATTGGATTATTTTCAATCGTCTCGTCCATGTAATCTATCAGAAAAAGGATAGAGAGTCAGTAGAGCGAAATGGAACATCTCGGCATTTGGAAAATAGTCATTAAGTCGACATTCACGGAACTCATTCACAACATAAACAACGGAATTCACTCACCCCTCACAGCATCAAATACATCGGCAGGAATTTTGTCTCGAGTTTGACCTTTTCGATGACGTCCGGTCCGAGTCATTTTGATCATGGCTTCTTTCCCCAATATCTCTAGAAACAGTTTCCGCTCCATTTCTCTCGGGTCTTTTTCATATTTTTTCGTTATGGCCGCAAGCTCTCGTCTGTCGATGAAGACACCCGTGGTTTTCATGATTTCTATGCGATGACGCCCTCCTTCATTCCAAGGATTGATTTTCTCAGGATAGTGGTTTGGGCTACGTTGATGACCAATATGATGAGCGGCTATATCCTCTCCTCTATCACCATCTTCATTGCGAGCTCGTTGATTGTGCTCTACATGGACAATATCATAATTGTGAACATCACTATCAAGTTCCTCTCCTCCATCCCCAGTCTCATCTAAATCATCTCTATCATTCATTAGGATGAGAATGTTATCATCATCAATATCACCTTCCTTTCGTCCATTTTCATCTCTTTCAACATCTTCTTCATCGCTCACCATAATACTAATGTCATTAGCATCAATAGCAAAATCCTCTCTTCGGTTTCCACCTTCATCCAAACCCTCTTCATCGTCCATGACATTGGAAGCATCATTACTGTCATTATTATCAACATCGGTTTCTCTTCCTCCACCCTCACCGAAATCGTCTCTATCATTCGCCAAATGAAGAATGCCATTATGACTAATATCAACATTTTCTGCTCTGGCTTCACCACCATCGAGATCTCCTTCTTCGCTCACGTATATACTAATGTCATTATCATCAACGTCCTCTCTTCCCTCTCCAGCCCCATCCAAACTTTCTCCATTGTCCGTCACATTAACAACATCATTATTCTCAACATCATCAATATTTTCTCCTCTGTCTTCATAAAGAGCGTGTGTGTCATTCATCAAACTTAGAATATCATCATTTTCATTATCATGAGTATCAATAATCAAGACACTATCGGAATTAATTTCACTTTCATCAGATTCAACTACCAGAAGCTCATAATCCTCGGCATTCTGATGATCAATTTCATCATCAATTCCATCATTTTCACTGCTCTGTAAGCCCTCCGCATCATTGTCATGTTGATAATCGTGAATAGAATCTTCATGGCAATGTTGAATTCCTCCACTTGGGCCAGGTTCAACATCACTAGCCGTGGAATGATCATCTTGAAGATCAGCATCATCTCTCTCATTATTTCTGTCTCCATCGTCCCTGGTCTCTGATGGCAGAAATAGGCAGCAGCGAGTTCCAAGGCTTATTTTCTCCAGATAACGTCTATCATCTGTAGAACGAGACGATAGGGGATTATTATGCTAATTCTGATAATAAAGTGGTAAAACAGTTTTTGCAAAATAGCAGATTTGGTGAGATATGTATGCAGGCTGCATGGAGAATAGAGGTCTATTCTCCATGTCAGGCTCTCTGTCTCTCTCAGTGGGTGAATTACCTTTCAATTCTTAGATTTAATTTAAAATTCTGTTTTTATCACTTCACGAATCAATCAAACTATCACAGCAAGATTTATTTATCATTCCGAAGTAATAAAATGTTGCTTTACCACTCATTGCCAGTGCCCTGCCTCTATATGATTTTCCATCCTTCGAATACCTAATCATCGTCTGGCGGCCTTTGAAATTAACTCCACTAGAGTTTTCGATAGTCGTTGTTTTGTTAGACCAATGAACTAGGCAGTACATTTTTTTCGAAATCTTTTTATAACTGTGGCGTCTAATAGCAGTTACTTATTATTGATTGGTAATCTTCAACTGATGAAAATCTCCATGGAAATGTTAGAATAATAAATGAGAGTATTTTCGAGATTAATTACCAACTTCATTTTATAATTTGTATATTCTGCTAATATAATATCCGAACGCCGGCAATAATCCCTAGAACGTGTATCAATAATAACTTTGTTGTACATGCATAAAGACACATACATTAGAATTAATACATATCCTTCCATAATTTCATAATTTTTCACATGGTCCTAACGAGACATCAGTGTTGATACTTCTCAATTATCAACCGAAACAAGAAAATTGGTATTGTCATGATAGGACAACTCAATTTACCATCAGGATTGCAGCTCGTAGATCCAATCACTGTTGAAGCTCGATGAGTGACAATATAATTTTAAGGCTGACCCTGAGAAGAAGACAATGTTGAACTAATGATAAACATTTTTTCCATTCATACCATTATCATAATATTATCTTCATTCCTTCTGAATAGTTCAAGATATTCTTCAACACACCCTAACAAAAACTAATAAACTGCCGATTACATTGAATTTTTTTTATTAATCTTCACTTTAGTACACACCTGAACATTTATCGTTTTACATTTATGACAAAATAAGAATAATAATAATAATGCATTACTCTCCTCCTTTTTTCCATAATTTAATAATGTTTTTATCTGTCCAACATTCAATCATGTGGCAGTTAGATGTTGTATCGAGCCTCTACTTTCATCAAATATGTATTTAATATTTCAAAGTGAGGCCAAAATGGTACCGGCTCTCCTTGGTATTCCAGTAATTTCAGATCCTGGAACAAAAATAGAGGGATTTAATATACTTGAGAATTCATGGATATATAGAAAAATTAAATAGAGAATTGTAAAAAATTACATTGGATTCTTATTGAAATTATGAAATTTCGCAGTTAATTCATGTAAGAGATTATTTTGTTATAGAAATGTTTGACAGAACATATTTCTATATAAAAAAAAGAAAGATATTTTGATTATTCTCAACTATTTTCTCTGTTTAGATTTTTCAATACTATATTCTCAGCATAATTTTCTTATGTTTTTTACGTGGATTATTAAATGTAAAACAAAGAAAAAATCAATAAGAAAAATGTTGAAAATGAATTCCAAGAAATTTACGTAGATCAATCGAGGGAGAATAAATTGCAGCGAAAATTCAAAATCTTTCCATTGTTTTCATTACTAACTTACATTGAAACGATTTATCAGATCTCTGAAGCATTCCCAGCATTGTGAAGCTGAAATTCCTGCTGGCATTGCTGGATCTTTTGATAATGTCCTGTAATGAAAAAAAATGGTGCAGCAACGATAGAAAAATTGAATTAACCATAATATTGAAATTAATTCAGTGACAAAGTGGTAAAATAAAGAGAAACAATCTTAATACCCTTATTCTGTAGATTAGAAAATCAAGTGAATTTTTTTTATCAAAAAACTAATAAGTACCTCCATTTATCCAGTTCTCTGAGTGCGACCATTGCCCAATCGTCAGTATAAAACAAATCCTCATAATAATAAACACGAAGGTTAATCAATAAGCGAACAGTTTCTTCATCCCCTGAAATGAAAATTTATTAATTGCATTGGAAAACAAAAATATTATTATAAAAGAATGCTTGAATGAATTGCATCGAATTAATCTAAGTCAATATTACTCACACATGATGAAATCAATATTCAAGAAAAATCTTCACACGAAATGTAACAGAATGTCACCGGTTTTTTACTGAATCGTTTTTTGTTTTATCCTCGGTCTCTCTCCTCCCCACTTCTGAGAGAACTCTGATACAGCTATACATATGCGAATACTATTGTAGCATTTTAAACCTTTCCTACAAATGATAAAATTTTCACCTTCAAAATATAAAAATTTCCTTCGCATCGTGGTTTTATCAAGTAAACTCGAAATGAAATGTTTAAAGATCAAAGATGAGTAAATACGAAAAATTAACAAAATTCTCATTTTTTTATGAGTAGAATTTAAGCCGATATTCCATTCCTCAAAAATGTAAGAACATGGAAATAAATATCTATAAATCATAGGGTGAAAGGAGAGGCGAAAATTCCGGTAATTTTCAGTAAAATGGGTGCAATGTATTATCACCTAGAAAATTCAGTCGCCACAAAACTCAGTTTGTCGACTGGTAAACTTCAGAACGCAGCTCATTAATCTTGCTCCAATATTCATTTTTTCAATTAATTGTGATCATCTATTAATTAATTTTATATGCCAGTTTTTAATTAAAATTTATACATAAATAAACTCGAAGATGAATTGAAAAACGCTTGTTATATGGTTTCACTGTCGAAAAAAATATTTCTTCATTTTAAACGTCTTCACTGAGAGACAGAAAGAAATTCAACAATATTTGGATATTTAATTCATCACAGTCTTCAGTATTGAATGAAAGCAAACCTTATGGAATTTTTTAATGGGAGAAGAGTAATTGTTTTATTGAATTAAATTTAGATATTATACATTGGGGAAACTGAAAGACATTTGTTTTGATTGCATTCATAGCAACATATGAAAAACAACATATTGATTTCACGACTTTTAGTTGTCTCCTTCATTCAAGTAGTCCTTGATTTTCATTTCATTCTTTTTAATATCTTGCATTATTCCATTCCCTTTTTTTATATTCTTCTCCACAGCATTCAATTTCTGCCAGATCCTGCGACAGCTGGCATTGCTTTTCTCTACCACAGATTGAATATCATCACTTCGTTTGTCTTTTCCCCCAACTAGAAAGATATTGATAAATTTTCATTATTCATTAGCTATAATTATCAGGTCTTATCGAGATATAACAAATATTTTCCAATAATTTAGAGCAATTTCACATTAACAAAAACCGTCAAATACTGCGGAATCGTCTATAAAAGGAACAAGCAACTAACACACTATCTTTAGTAAATGAATTCGTAAATAAAGTCAAGTACAGTGCAAAATTATCGTTCACCTCATCATCTCGTGATTAAAACGGAAATAAATTTGCTTATGTATGGAATAGAGAAAAAAATTGATCATAATATGTGTAAAGAATTGTATTATTTGGCATCGAGAAACATTTTGAATTGACTAGAAGTAACGAAATTAAGAGATGAAAAAAAGTTTACTGGGAATTCCATCAGGTGTTTAAGTTCATTGGTTTTATGAGGGAGTAGTGAAACGTAAAGCATGTATTTTTTCTGGGGATTATTTTGGAAATATATCGACAAATGAGAATGAATAAGATGCCGAATGAAACTCTTGTATATCATTAAATTTATGACCAAAATTTTCCATGACATTTTTCATTGAACCCATTTGTTGGAGAGACTTGCAAAATCCTTCCTTGTTTTGTCTTTTGACACTTCACGAATATTATTTTACTAACGTCAGTTTGATTGTTATTGATTCACTGGTTTCACTGGTCAATTGATTGTTTCAGTGTGACAGCCCTATCAATTTTTTTTTCTATTCCTGAGATAACCAAGTATCGATGAGAATAGGATATTTTATAGAACGAGATTTACCTCTGTCAGTAGATGGTTTTGATGGGAGCATTATGAAGATTTAGTAAATTCACTTATTGGAATCTGCAATACAAATGAATTTATCCATTACAGAAATATAATCCCAAGTTGAATAGTAGAAAAGTATTTCACAGGGGCATAAGTTCATTAGGGTGGAAAAAAGGAAAGTGATTCGAATGCACTTACCTGTTTAATGACACAAGGAGTAAAAAATAATTCGCAACTGTGAGGATCCTTCACTCAATAATGCTCTATCATCTGAGGCTATAGAGTTACGTTGTAGGGGGTACACAGTTGGCACACGACTGATTGTCTCCAATTGCCGATTCTATGGATGAAGTTTATGTTATATCGCTCGTTTGTTTAACTGTTACACGGTTTCAAATTCTCTGTACGTTTATGGACTATCGGAGTCAAAAACATAGGCCCCTGTTATGAAACAGCCATTGGAGAACATATGGCGGTGAAGCACATGGGTCTATATTTTTCGAACAGAGTTGTTAACTTTGTGCGTTTGTGATTAGTCGAGCAGTGCCGGCCGGTTACTAATACCATAGAGGATTATATGTGAGCTCAGTATTGTTTGTGTTTATCGCGTGGCTCGTCATTCTGTAATTGATTCAGTGGGAGTAATCCTCGATTAAACGATTTATTTAAAAAAATACGATATGGGTAAGTGATAAAAATTGAAATTATACTAGTTTGTTAGACATCTGGGTCCGACGAAGATTATATTTCCAACTAAACATCGGTTCTCATGGAAAGACTTTTGTTGAGGTTATGTTCACAGTTTTATTCTGTAAAAAAACGACTTATTTATCGTTTTTTTAGCTTTTTAATTGCTATTTAAATACTAATACTAGTGTTCATTTTTGCTCACTTCTAGTAAGAATAATTGCAGAAGACATTTTTCATTGGAAAATTTCCTAGGTACAAAAAAATAATTTTTCCAATTTTCTCCCATAAATCGTTCGTTTCCATGATAACCAGACAATTATACAAAAAATAAGAAATATTCACTCGTCAAGATTCTCCATTTCATTACTTAATTGACTTTTACACAAAAAATTAATGAGTGAAATTAAAATTCATGAGTGATTAATTGTAATCGCAGAATAAATTTCAGAATTTAATATTTGTTTAAAAATATTACAGAATCCAAAGAAATTCAGACTCATGTCGAAAATATTGACGTGAAAAACAATAAGGTTGATCAGCTAGTATCATGGATTGCTAGTTTGGAGTGTAAAGTAGATAAGATGAGCAAACTGGTTGAAGATCTATTGAAACAACTTGCCGAGCGTTTTGACGATTCAGAGGCGATGGTTGAACTGGTTCAGTCAATGGCTTGGAAGCTGGATATTGTTAAAGAATTGGATTAGTTCATCTAGTTTATCGTCGTTTATATTCAAAGGTAAGCGTAACTGATCAAGGGACAGATAGAACGTAACAAGTCGAGTTATTAAATCTCATTGATATTCAAGTACCTTGGTATCGAGATACGCGGTAGCGTATCGGCCAAGTAACCATTTTGAAATTTCCCGCTCGACTCAACTCAAATAAAACTGGCCGACAGCTACCGCGTATCTATACACGAGACAACTACCCCCTCCACTAACTGACGTCACTTTCATCATATAAATCGCCTATCGTCTTGCGATTAATATTATTATCATATTTTTCCGATGAGTATTTACGGAGATACAAAAATAAACAACGCGGATTTCTCGAAAATTATCAATTGAGATTATTTTCACTCAGAATCAAGTTTGCAAGTTGGTAGTAGCGTGATTAGCCAACCAAATGTTCGCGTTGAAAATACAGCGCTGCGCATGCGCTGAGTGGCGAGTGATATTGAGGTTATTTTCCCTTGTTGTTGTCATTTACTTGTCAACTTGTTAATCAAACGGTGACAGTGTTATAATACACCAGCAGTTGCCTAGAATTCAGTAAATTCCCATGAAGTTGCTATGGGTTGAGGAGATGGATATGTGCTTTGAGTTGATACACGTAAGCCAGAGGAATTGATTTACAAACACTGAAATTTCTAGGTGCCATTCACAGGCTGGAATACCATCAAAAAAGGTAACTACTGTATTAATAATCGAATTATCTCTGTAATGGATCATCTGAAGCAAAAATTTCAAGAAAACTTTCCTGTAAATTATGAAATTTCCTACAAAAAAGGTCTCTTGACATTTTCTCTCAAAATCCTCAGTTTATCAAATAATCGTTACAAAATTAAGAAAGAAAATTAGTGGTTTATTTTGATAATTATTCAGGGATAATTGGTTATTATTTAATTTTGAAATAAACAGGTAAACACTCGTTGAATAATCCTCGACTGTATTGAAACAATTAAATAATTGGATAAGGAAGATATCTGGGCCTTAATCGACTAATCCTCGACCATATTTATTAAATAATTGAATAAATAAAAAAAATATCTGGCCCTCAAAGATGTCGAATGCTTGAAGGATGACACCAAACGCCAGCCATTGACACATTCTCACGCCGAATCGAAGGTAAATCCACTCAAAAATTACGAATTACTGATTAAAATCATAAAATAATTAACCTCAACCGTGACATGAAATCTCCCTCAATAATGCATTTAACTCTTGGATTATTCATTTTAGCAGAAAATATCAAAAGACCTTTTTTGAGGCTGAGGACGATGGATATGTTACAGAAAGTGGAATTGGTCAGAAGAGGGTCTCAAGGGCTGACAAGGTCACATCAATGACCCAGAAGTCCAGAAAATCAAAATCATCATCTAGAACAACTAGGAGAGTCCAAAAATCGAGTGCATCGAGTGATAGAAGACCAAATTTACACTCGAGAGGGGTTTCTAATATACTTCAGTTGGATGCTGAGACTCTCAGGCAACTGCAGACGTTGAAGGGACATATTGAGAAAGTCATTGATACGCAGTAGTTTAGTTAATTAGTTTAAATCTGATTCGATGATGATAAATGGATTATTGATAGGTTTATGGATTTTTGGGATAAATTGATATTTTCTAAGAGTTTCGAGAATTTTAGGAGAGAGAGGAGTGGAGATGAGTGATGACTAACTATTTTTCAATTCTGTATTTTGTATTTTTGTCATTGTAATAAAGATGAATTCATTTTATAGATTTTTTGTTGGGTGTTTCATTTTTTATTTTACAAATATCCCAGCAAAAATTGAATTTAAAGAAAAATATCAAGAGACCTTTTTTCTAGAGAATGAAATTTTGAACAAAAAAATTTTTTTCGTCATAATTCGCGCTTTGCCGGAGAGCAGTACGGAAGAAAGAATTCACTTTATGGACTCATTTTGGAAAAACTACTGAAATCTGGAAAAAAAAACGAAAACAAAGTTTTCTTTTAAAAAAACGCCAAGTAACCATTTTGATGCGTGTTTAATTATCTTCTGGGCATTTGAAAAAAAAAATAACAAATGAAGTAAAAAACGCCAAGTCAGATATGCTTACGAGAAAAAATTAGTAGATGCAGGACCAAGGTACTTGGCGCGGTTGACAAGATGAAGACGACGAGGCTCTCAGTAAGTACTGCTAACATTGAATTGATCGAATGATGCTCAGCAGTGATTTTGACAATAGAAAAAAACCGCGCCAAGCACCTTGGTCCTGCATCTACTAATTTTTTCTCGTAAGCATATCTGACTTGGCGTTTTTTACTTCATTTGTTATTTTTTTTTTCAAATGCCCAGAAGATAATTAAACACGCATCAAAATGGTTACTTGGCGTTTTTTTAAAAGAAAACTTTGTTTTCGTTTTTTTTTCCAGATTGGTTTTACGATGATATAATGATAAATATTTCTCTATGGAGAAAATAAAATTAAAATTGTGAATCTCCTCAGTGACATTCCATTAATTGTACGTTCCATGTTGACAGGAGATGGAGAAATATCTGTGTACACCGATTAAATAGTTTTTTCTTTGCAGATTACTCAAATTACTACATTTGATAAAAAAAATTCTGGAGGACCGGATGACAGCATTCATAAATGCAGGAAACTCCAGCAGTTTATCTCAACCCATTCTCTGCTAGATTTATTTGCATATTCATCAAACATGACAGTTACTCTTCTTATAAAAAGAGTATACAGAGTATTCGTTCAGCATTATCTCACAATAAATCAAACAAGCTGTAAAAAAACATTGAATGGACTTTATTAATCGACAACAATGAGTAGAAAGTGAAATTCAGATATGATGTATTCCCAGAATGATTAAATAAAAATTATAAATAATTGAAAGAAAAATCTTCGTGTTTGTGAGCACATTACTTCTCTATTTGCGGTGGTGACAATGGTGTTTTCAACTTCGAGGTAGTCGTAGCTCATCAAAGGGTCTCACGATGGGAATTGGCACTGCTTAAATGTCTCAATCGAAGGGCAAATTCCACATATTACTTATTTCACCAATTTTTATTACTTCGGGGAACATGGCTGATGTAACGAAGCCACTGTTGTCAGCTTTGTTGCATAGGTTTGTTGTGTTTATAAAGTGATGGAATGTTGATAGATATGATGAGGCCACAGAACATGTAGAGTTAGGACGATAAAGGGTGTTGTAAAGGGTTATTGTTATTATTGCTATACTAACCTGTCTTGATGGGGAGGAGAGCTATATTTCAGATGCTCGGTAACGTTGCTTCGGTATTTGTGAGCGGATGCAGGGGTTGGTAGGTACTTACGTGGGTCAAGAAAACTAAACTGGCAGACTCTCTGGTCACGAAAATCAACACGTTAGAGTCAGGATTTTCCAGATAGTATATTACAAGAGAGTGTACTAGCTCCCACAATCCAGCGCGGGTTTTTTTTTCGATAGAGGAGAGGCCTTTTGTGGAGGCTTCATCACTACTTGTCCCGCTCCTATTTCTAGTTAGCTGTTGGAATCTGACCACTTTTGGCCCTTTCTCAGTTTATTCATTGTAATTGCAATTGCTCCATATACTTTGGCACACACAAAATTTTGATATGTAGGAATTGCACGAATAAAACTCCATTCCCACACTAAAATGGAACATTCATGGAAGGATTATTCATGTTATGTTAAGCCCCCAGACACTCTATCGCTTTCATATCCCCTGAAGTCCACAACCCGCATGACGTAGAGACTACAGACCTTATTCACACCTCACATCTCTACAGGTCACAGTGCCATAACAATGTCTATTTCTGGAGCCCGTGCTCCAGAACCAGGTTCGTCAACCAAGCGTGCTAAGCCCCTAACCGAAATTAAACTCTTTCTGGAGTATTTGACAGATCCCAATGATTGAAACACAAAAGGTGATGCGAATATGTATGAAAATAAGAGATTAACTACACACATAATAAAAGACGAATCAACAAATGACAAGGAAGATTATTATGGACATCATGACCATTAAAACCATGTGTTCATACAAATCCATCTTGAGCATCTTCTGCTCAATCGCTTCCGTAGACACTAAGTAACAATGATCAGCGTAGCAAAAAAAAAAAAGACTGTCGAAATAGCAACGAAACAAATTCACGTTGCTTACGAATCGTGTCAACCATTCTCGGAATTGTGGATTTATTTTTTCTGATAGTTTGACTTAACGCTATGGTACAGTTCACCGTACAGGAGTGCACGCGAATCGTCTTCCTGTATGCTCAATGCAATAACAGTGCTAATTTAACACGTCGGAGATATGCCGAAGATTGGCCGAATGAACGACTCCCGAGTGTACCTGGTATACTCGGGATTATCCATCGGTTTTGTGCAACCGGAAGTGTACTACCACAACGCGCTGGGGCAAATGCTGGTGGATGGAATGCACGAGATGAAGATCAGAGAGAACGTGTGCTGCAAATGTTCCTGGATGACGCAACACTATCCACACGAGTTGTGGCAGCACGTGTTGGAATGCAACAGAAAGCTGTTTGGCAAATTATCCATGAGGATGGGATGCACCCTTATCATTACACCAAGATCCAAGTATTGCATGAGGGAGATGAGAGACATAGGCGTGCTTTCTGTCAATGGGTGTTGGAGCAGCAACGGAACAATCCCCAGTTTCTGAGTCAAGTATTATGGACCGATGAATCGACATTTGGCCGCACCTCAAACTGGAATCAGAAGAATAATGTGCATTGGGCCCACCAAAATCCTAGATGTTTTGTGGAGAATCGAACCATTTAACGTCGATTCAAGAAGACACTTTGGATGGGCATTATTGGCAATCGCTTGGTACGTATGGAATTGATAACGACATTATTAACTTCACGTGATCCACAGGATTATTAGGATTATTCATTGATAGTCAATTCGAATATCAAATTCGAAGAAGCTATGGTAACGATTAGGATTTACTCCATATTAGGTTGGACCATGCATTTTTCGAGAGAACGTGACTGGAAGGAATTATCGTCGCCTACTTCGAACTCAACTTAATCGCCAATTGATTCGAGCTGGAGTGCCACGTAATGTACGAAGGAGGATGTGGTTTCAGCATGATGGTGCTCCACCTCACAACGCCGTACAAACTAGGAACCTACTCGATCAAAGATACCCACAACGTTGGGTTGGACGAGGGGGCACAGTGGCATGGCCTCCTAGATCCCCAGATCTTAATCCTCTTGACTATTTCCTATGGGGTCACCTGAAAGGCCGAGTTTATACAGCAAATCCAATTAAAACCCAAGAAGAGTTGCTAGAACGGATTCGGACTGCCATTCAGACCATTACCCCAGGAATGGTGGAAAGAGCAGTAGTAGGTTTGGTCAGACGAGCAGAACTCTGCCTTGCTGCAAACGGTGGACATTTCCAGCAAGAATGAGCTGTCATCCTAGTAATGACATTTGCTGTGTTGAGTAGTTGAGTTTCTGCTCCCTCGATACCATCAATATGAGCTGAACCCAGTTC
This sequence comes from Coelinius sp. EB29, assembly GCA_035578325.1. Classification (NCBI taxonomy): domain Eukaryota; kingdom Metazoa; phylum Arthropoda; class Insecta; order Hymenoptera; family Braconidae; genus Coelinius; species Coelinius sp. EB29. Next base: position 13,581,274 of record JAOZGT010000002.1, on the reverse strand, counting down.
ATAGTTCTACCCAGCAGCTTTTATTTTTGATATGCTGAGCAGGATAAAACAGTAATTCGCTTCATCCTGCCTCCAGCCAAATAAATCTAATTGTTCGTCGGATCCTAATTGTTCGTTTTTTCTTTCATTCTATTGCTCATCTCTTACCTCTGCCAGTTGATCCATACTGCATCATTTATAATTAATCAGTCTGTATCTGAACCCTTTTCATGTACTAACCATTTTTATTGCTGCACTTGCAGCCAGAAAAATATTTTATTTGCAGCAAAAAAAGGAATTATTTGAATTCGGTAGATGATTCATTCAATTCGAATGACCTTTATCTGATGCACAAATGAATCATAAAATTGGCATGAATGATCATACCATTTATTTTCAGTTAAAGTTAAACATTTCATAAATAATTCAATTTTCCAAATATCCATTGAGTTTCTTATTCATTGAACTCTCCATGTATTATTCTTCTATGAATATCCCTCAGTGAGTAATAAAAGTAGCATTTACATGCCGGGAAAAGGAATAACTATGAGTTTCACTGCTGGATATCATAGAAATTGTCACTTTGAGAAAGATGGAATGCCTAGGAGGGCTGTCATGACAGCTGTGGCATTTGAGAGTCATAAAATTCTTGTGGCAATTGTTAAAACTACCATCGCTTTCTTACATCTTTCTTCATTTATACTGTCAAGTACACGAATCTCATGACTGCTGCCTTTGAGAATGCTGAAATTATCGCAGTGATTGTTGGGACTATTCTTCTTTTTTTTTCGTCTGTCAAGTACAGGAATCTCATGACTGTTGTCAAGAGTACGACAATTACTGCGGTAAATGTCGCCACAATTGTCGCATTCGATAGTGCTCAAATTACCGCCATGACTGTCGCATTTGAGAGTGCTCAAATTACCGCGGTAAATGTCGCTACAACCGTCGCATTTGGTATCGCGTTGAATGTCGCTACAACTGTCGCATTTGAGAGTGCTCAAATTACCGCGTTGAATGTCGCTACAACTGTCGCATTTGAGAGTGCTGAAATTACCGCGGTAAATGTCGCTACAACTGTCGCATTTGAGAGTGCTCAAATTACCGCGGTAAATGTCGCTACAACGGTCGCATTTGATAGCGCTAAAATTACCGCGTTGAATGTCGCCATTACTGTCGCATTTGAGTGCTCAAATTATCACGGTAAATGTCGCTACGACCGTCACATTTAGTATAGCTAAAATTACCGCGTTGAATGTCGCTACAACTGTCGCATTTGAGAGTGCTCAAATTACCGCGGTAAATGTCGCTACAACTGTCGCATTTAAGAGTCCTCAAATTAGCGCGGTAAATGTCGCTACAACTGTCGTATTTCAGTGCTCAAATTACTGCGGTGAATGTCGCTACAACGGTCGCATTTGATAGCGCTAAAATTACCGCGTTGAATGTCGCCATTACTGTCGCATTTGAGTGCTCAAATTATCGCAGTAAATGTCGCTACAACCGTCGCATTTGGTATCGCTAAAATTACCGCGTTGAATGTCGCTACAACTGTCGCATTTGAGAGTGCTCAAATTACCGCGGTAAATGTTGCTACAACTGTCGCATTTGAGTGCTCCAATTATCGCGGTAAATGTCGCTACAACTGTCGCATTTAAGAGTGCTCAAATTATCGCGGTAAATGTCGCTACAACGGTCGCATTTGATAGCGCTAAAATTACCGCGTTGAATGTCGCCATTACTGTCGCATTTGAGAGTGCTCAAATTACCGCGGTAAATGTCGCTATAACTGTCGCATTGAGGGTGATGAGATTACCGCGGTGGTTGTCGTCACCAATGTCTAATTTTTTTTTTCCTCCTGTCAAATACACGAATCAGTGTGTCTATCGTGAAGGAGAAATTTTCTCGTGAGCTCATATGACCAGTGATCACATCAAAATTATAACAATTAATTAATTATCAATTAATTGTTATAATTCGAGATGATCACTGGTCCCATATCCCATGAGCTCACGAGAGAATTTCTTCCTCATGATAGACGCCCTGATAACTGCTGCATTTGAGGGTGATAAGATTACCGCGGTGGTTGTCGTCACCAATGTCGATTTTTTTTTTCTCCCATCAAATACACAAATCTCATGACTGCCGCATTTGAGAGTGATGAGATTACTGCAATGAACAGTTTCCATCAGAATTTTATTTCAATTTCATTCCAATTGCCGTACGTCAAATTCTACATATCGTTCGTTTGTTTGTTTGAATTCAACACACCTCTGAATCGTGAGAGGTCACCACATTTCGGTTCTAAATACGTCATGCCGGGGATTTAGACATATCTAAACGCCCGGCGTAAACAACGTTGCCGTTTTATCATGGCGGTAGTCTTCTATTATTTTATTGGATAAATTATGCTAAAATTCTTTCAATCACCATTCAAATTTTATTTAACCAATTTCATTAATTCTTGTGGCATTAAATTTGTAAAATTTTACTCTTCATACCCCTACATTTTGTAAGGTGGACGCCAACGTCACCCTGTAGTGTGTTAATGACATAACTTTTTCCAACGCCAGCAGAGCCACTCAAAAATATTTTGAATGGGACTTGGCCCAATTTGTAACAATTCAATACATGCATAACAAACTCTTTTTGTTTGCAATTTAACTTCCTCATCATGTCATGGAGTTCATTCTCTTTTACCCTGGCTGGACAAGTATATCTAGTCTTATGAGTATCACTTTTTTTCACATTCTCGTAAACTTTACAATTTTTCCCATCTTGTTGGAAAATATTAATGTTATGAGCTGCGAAATTCCTATCACTTTCTCCGTTAATAGTTGCACGCAGTTCATTCTCGACTTGTTCTAATGCCTCATCCATGGCTTCATCACTTATGATGGAATATTTCGCTTGATTGCTTTCTATAATTTTTTCATTCTCCTTATACACTTTTTCATAATCCACATTCTCTACCTCCAGTTTTTCATTTCGCCAAGGCATAAATAATAATATTTTTTCTCTATAATAGTTTGCTGGATCTTGTTTCAAATTGTATCGTCGGTATCTAATGACAGCTGTATGTTGTCGAAGCTTGTACGCTCTATCCTCGTCATCATCGTCATTATCATTTTCATCATCATCTTTTGACGGCTTCTTTTTGAATGGTTGATAATCTGCTGCGTAATCAGCAAGGCAGATACTCTCAAGCTTTTTTTCTCTTCTACTATATTTATCGAATATATCAGCCATATATATTTCAGTAGAGTCTTTATCAAGTTTTTTCAGAACTTCATCGGATTTCAACATACGAACACGTTCTGTTATGCGCCCTGTGTTGATGAATATTGTCTTCCAACTTTTTTTTGATAACGACAATTGTAGAGCATGGTACGCTGCCTCTTGGGAGGACATCAAGTAACCATTGAGGAATACATTTGCGATTTTCCGGAATTTCTCTTTAATAGTATTATTGTTATTATCACAATCTATTGCAGCGTTTCTCAATAATTTCGACAATCCTCCTTCGATTTTACTAATATAATTAGTAACGTAGCTCATTACGGCGTACTCATCTAGTATAAATTGGATGTCGATATTTGATTCGAACAATTGTAAAATATCATTATTATAAGAATTAATTCTTACTTCCTGACTGGATCTCTTCAAGAATACACGTTTTTGTTTCAATTTGCTGCGAATCGCAAGGATATACTCTTCTTCAGTCATATCCAATTTCTCCAAGATTTCATCATAACTCATGAAGGTGTCTTTTCTATAAAATTCATTCATTAGTTTATCAATTGATTCATATTGTTTTGGTGCAGCTTCATTCTCATTTAATGGTTTTAAAATCATTGTTTTCCTCATAACTGGGTAAGGGATATGAAAACGACATTGTTTATTTTTCTGTCCTTTGTAGCAACTATGACCATGCTTATGCATTTGCAATTTGATGTATGGATTCTTTTCATCATATTTACAAGTGAGAAAACGATCAATGAAATCAATCAATTGATCATTGTCATTCACATCACTGTCGTTATCATATTTCGGGGCATTTTTCAACCACAAGAGCATATGTTCGTGTGGACTTCCACGTTGTTGGAACTCGACTCTTTGATAGCTGTCCTCGAGTGGATATTCTCCGAAAATACTGTTCTTTTGTCTTAATAACCACATAAATTTCTGAACCTTGTGATCAAAATATCGTGCACACGTAACTGGGTCATTTCTTATTAAATCAGTCTTAATATTATATTCCAAATCAAATGCTTCCTTTATAGATATCGTGTATCCTTTCTCACTGTACTTCATCAAAGTTTGCAATAACTCAGGCCAGTGGCTCTCAGCAGCTGATAATGTCAAGAAAAAAGTTGGTTTACCGAATTGACGAATCATTGCCAAGAGTTCTTTTTTTTTATGCTCCCAATATGCTGGCGATGATCTGACAAATTTGAGCATTCTGAAACCATCGTCAAATTCAATTAAATTAGCCCTAAAATCAGCATCTAGAGCATTTCCGGCATTTATGGGCTTATCAGCGTTTTTCTTTGTTCGTCTCAAACATATATTTATACTCGATGCACATGTAATTTCTAAAGCTTTCTTGGCCATGAACAAAATTCTCGGAGGAATAGATGATCGCCGATCATAGCGTCTCGCTTCTGATTTCATACGATCTGAATAAGAAATGCCTTTTGGTAGATTGAACGAGTGCCCTACAAATATTCTCGGGAAACATAGCTCGTCCAAGTCTTCCATTTTATGCCAAGGCATTGGATGTTTATCTTGTCCGGGAGCGATTATATTGACAATTGGTGCATATTTTTCTACGACCTCTGCATTATGGTCAACGAGCAAAACCTCGTCATTGTTTATTTGATCGAAATCAATCAATTGATCAATTTCCATCTTACTTTCTTTGTCATTGATAACTATATCATCAAGCACAACTGCTGTGTCTATTTCTCGATCTGTTTCATCGATTTTTCCATTGTCAATGATATCATTATTGTCAACTATGAAATTGATAGGATGATCATCATTTTCATAGTTCTGAAGATATGCCTCATCTATTTTAACTTCATATTTTTCATATAATGGCGTAGTAATTAAATGTTTCAACGCTTTGCAAATCATTGCTGGTCTAATAGCTTCGAACATATAATCACTTTTATGATCAACGTGTCTTTTTAATTTGATTTGGATTGTCTGCATTTCATCAAATTTTCGGGGTAAAACCTGTAGCATATCATTTATTTCGACTTGTATGTTAACGACACTGCTTTTTAGACCCAATTGCGGATTCAGAGCATAGGGTTTAAGTGCCCGAATTTGCATGGAATTTAATACTGGCGCTACCATTCTTTCCTCGAGATCAGACAATTCTCGGACAGATTTTGGGACTTGTATGAATTGGAGACCATTGGGTCTTGTTGATAATTTATATACTTTACCACGATATGCCGCATTTTTGCACGTGTTGCATATGAAACCTGAGGGGAAATTATTGATTTGTGCTAAGAATGAAGCACCACTTTTGCCAATAATTTTGTTTTCATTCAATTTAACAACAGAACATCTGAAAAAAAGGCCCTCGCAACAACAACACACGAATGAGGCTGTTTCTGCGCGAAATTGAATAAATTTCAGTTGAAGTTTCGCCTTTGGATCTTCATTTTTATTTCTCAATAAGACATTATTGAGATTTTCACGAAATCTCAATACATCAATTGCTCTTTTTTCTCTCTTCGACTTTGCATTTCTCTTTAATTCTCGGGCTCGACATCGCTCATTCGTTCGAATTCTTTTTATTCTTCGGATATTTAACATCCTCTCTCGCATTTTATACGCTCTCTTGCTACGAATTTTCTTCATTCGTTCCTGGGTTTCTTTTTTCGCTTTTTCTCTATACATGCTATTGAATCGCAACTTCTTATTTCGCTCAATATTACGTGCAATTTCGTTCTTATGATACTTCGAATGCTTCCTCAGCAATTTGTTTCTCGCCACATTGAGTGCTAACTCTCGTGATTTGTAGGCTTTATTTTGTCGAAGAATGCGATTTCTTTTGAGATTATTTGCAATTTCATTCTCCACATATTGTATATTTTGACGTAGGATGCTATTCCTTGCAATGTTTCTCTTGCGCTCATTAACCATATATTCTCTACGCTGTCGGATGATCATCATTCTGATTTTGTTTTTTCTACGTTCATCCTGTCTGAAGACGCTTTCACCTCGCTTGCGTTCAATATATTTCTTGTTTTGACAATTCTCTTTTTTTTTAAATTCTTCATTTTGTCTCTTACATTTGATATATTTTCTCATTCTCATTTTCTCTTTTTTTTTCTTAAATTCATCATTTTGTCGTTCACGTTGTAGTCTTTCTTTGTTCAATTCATTTTTCCTCTTTCTGAATACATCATTCATGCGTGATTGTTGTTTTCTCTTCCGATCCTTCTCTCTTTCTAATCTCTTGTAGATTGAATCACAACGTTTAATTCTCATATTTTCCTTTCGTTTTTGTCGTTTAGTATCTCTAACAGTTTCTTTCTTCTTATCATAATGTTCACTGGAAGGAACCATCTCATTCAGACTCATAAGATCAATTATGTTTTTTTTTGCATTTTTGCGGCGCCTATTTTTTTTGTTATTGTTTATTTTTCTTCTAGACTGCCGTTTAGCTCTCATATTTTCGGTGAAATTTCGGTTCTTCAACTTCACCAGTGGCAGACTATTTCTCCCGGTTTTTTAGTCTTATGTCGCCTGTGGCTGACTATTTTCTAGTCTTATGTCGCCTGTAGCTGACTATTTTCTAGTCTTATGTCGCCTGTGGCTGACACTTATTTCCTCGCTTTGTCTGCTGATTATTACAATTCTATTGTTTGTCGCCCCTGGCTGACACTTATTTCCTCTCTTCCTCTGTTGATTATTACAATTCTGCTGAAGGCAAGAATTATAATAATATTACAATTCTGCTGAAGGCAAGAATTATAATAATAGCAAATTATTATATAATTACAGCAATAATTTGCAAATCAATCCCAAAAACAGCTCTGATAACGTTCCACAAAGTTGGATCGATCACAGCTGATTATCGAATGGTGGATTCTATCTATTCACGATCGTAAAAGCACCACCAGAGCAAGCGGAGAAATGGTGAATCACTGTATTACTCAGTGCAATTTCCTACATTACCGAAGACTGCTTGAGTATTGGATAAAACCGGCAGGATTATGATATCCGCGGCGCCACATTCGAACCATCTATTTCTCTGTAAATTTTTCGGATAGAGAATCCAGGAAAGATGAAAAAAATCTCATTCATCCATCCAGATTTCGAGGACTTCTTTGGTGATTTTTTTATTAATTTTTTTCATGCTTTGTAATCCTTCTTTCGATTTCAATCTTGGAGTATTGCTGATACGCGGCTTTGAGACGTGGAGGGGAGAAAACATCTATTACGTAATCCTGAATTCCATTTTGATTTAATAGATCGAAATTAAGCTGTGAAATTGGGGAAGTATATAAATTAGATCACAGGGGAAACAAAATGGAAGAAAAAAAAGAAAGGAGAAAGAAATCGAGATAGAATTTCAAACATTTTTCCCGAATCCCCGAAAAAAATTCTTTAGAAATTCATACGTTATTATATATACCTAAGCACGCAAAGGCTACGTTACATGAAGACATTTCGATGATGTCTTCAATGACCTTCATCGCATCATCCGTACGGAAGAAATCATTGATAATTTCATTTTTTAAAAATTTCTTTACCCTTGTAATTATTCATTTTTCAAATATAAAGGATAAAGGGCCCATTAACATGCGCACATGCGAACATGAGCTGAAAACATATTTTTTTTCGTTTCAAACCATTCTATATAATTTCCAAACAAAATTAGAAAATGTGAAAATTGAACGATTGCAATGCTTCCATTCGGAAGCAATAGTAGGGTACGCGAGGATTGGAAAAAAAAAAAATAATAATAATCATAACAATAATAAAAGATAAACAAACAAAAAAACCATGAAGAATTTTTTTTTTTCTTCATTTGATGCTTTCCTGGAAAAACTGGAGAACTACTGGAACATTTTTTTCCAAAATCCTTTCGGCTCTAAGTTGGATGAAGACGCTTCGATTGCGTCATTGACGACCTTGATTGCTCCATCCGTTAACGACATATCGTTGACCAAAATTTTCGGTCACGGACAGAATACATACACACACACACACACACACACACACACACATACATACATCACCTTGAAAATTATCGGGGAGTGTTGTGGTGACCTTGAAACGTGGACATATGATGAAAAATCGAATTTCGATTTTCGGGGTGATTACAATAACTTCCCTATCCCGGGAAGTTAAAAAGAAAAAAAAGAAATAAAACAAAAAAAAAAACTCAAAGAGAATTAGAATTTAGAGAGAAAAAATCCCGATAGCCCCAGCCGGGATTTGAACCCGGGTCTCCCAGTTACGCGCCGGGCACTCTTCCAACTAAGCTACCGGGACCACGGAGATTCTTCCTCTCGAAATTCATCCACTACCGCCGCCTACCTTCATTAGGCTTTAAATTCAAACTCAAAGAGAATTAGAATTTAGAGAGAAAAAATCCCGATAGCCCCAGCCGGGATTTGAACCCGGGTCTCCCAGTTACGCGCCGGGCACTCTTCCAACTAAGCTACCAGGACCACGGAGATTCTTCCTCTCGAAATTCATCCACTACCGCCGCCTACCTTCATTAGGCTTTAAATTCAAACTCAAAGAGAATTAGAATTTAGAGAGATCCCGGGTATAAGCTAGGGAATTTTTTCAAGTCGACTAAAGATCCTGTTCCTAACAACATAAGGTCAAATGTTGTATATAAGATACCTTGTGGGAATTGTTCCATGGTTTACATTGGACAGACCACAAGATATTTCAGATCTAGGCTGGATGAACATGTTAGAAGTGAAGGTAATCCAAAGAAGTATCGTTCTGGTTTATCGGATCATGTGCTTAAAAGACATCATAATTTTAATTTTGGTCGCTCAACGATTCTAGGGACTGCTAACCCAGGCTTTCAATTAAACATTATGGAAATGTTTAATATTAAAAAACATCAAGGAAGGACAGTTAACTTTGTAAATGACTGTAAGAATCTTGGGAATGCCTATGATGGGTTAATTAGAATGCAAAAGAAATTCATGACATAATGGTCTCTGTAATAACGTATACTCATGATAATTTTTTGTTGACTCATTAGGTTTTGACATATGTAATATTAGTTTGTAATAGTTTTTGATGTTAATTTTATAATATTTTGGGCGCCAATGTTTGTGAACACTTGTCGGTGTAATGCATGATTATTCAGGTCATCTAGTAATTTCTAGTAATTTAGCCACTAGGGGTTTTTTTTGTTATAGTTACTTTTGACTACTTGTACCTCCACCTCTTCTGTGTATTTGTGTGGACCAACGGTATATAATTTTTTATTTATTTCAACGTTTTGATAATTTATTTGATTTTTAGAAAATTATTGAGCATTTAGCTGGATATATTAGTATGATTTCTCATATATAAAAGGGTTTTTATAGGTTATATGCAATTTCATGTGGGTTGATGACTTGTTTTAGTTATGCATTGCATTTTGCAGGTTAGAAGAGGTTTTTATCATGTGGCTTATTGCCATATGCAACCTGTTGGTTTCAATTGTTCTGATTTAGCCCTTTTCATCTATGGGCTTAGGTAATTTATAGTTTACTTTAATAATTTTATGAATCTGTGGAAATTCATTTCAATTTTCGATAATAGTTTTTCTGGTAATATTTTTGTCAAATTTGTTTTATATATAATTTTTTGTAAATTTTTTCCATACAGAACAATAAATTGCCCTGATGAAGGATGCATATAGCATCCGAAACGTTGGCATTGATCAAATGAGAGGAATTTGTCTTTTCATTTGGAAAATTCTTTTTTAAATTTGCTTTTTGATGTTCGCTGATTGGCCGTTTGGAGTATATTTTTGGAACGTTATTATTTTTCTTTCTTTTCCTGTTTCCCTTGGGAATTTTCCGGATTTTTGTACCGGTCAATTGGATGTTAAAAGTAAGAGATGAATTCGAATGTATTGAGTTTATTTCAATAGTGAAACAAGTAAGGAGAATTTAATTGTTTTATTTTCTGACTTTCTTTCCGTCTCCAGCCCAACACCTTGTGTCCACCTGAAATTCACCCCTCTCTCCATTACCCAGCCTCCTGAGCGACCCCGGCAACCGTGACTTTCCCTCTCTGATCGGGTGAACTAATTATTTTTGCATTTTTACGTTTTTTTTTGATAAGGTAATTTTTCGAATTTTGTCGGTTTGATGATTCCGATTAAAAATGATCTGACGCCCAATAGTTGAATTTTAAGGTAAAACTCGAATGGAAGGGGAAAGGGCGAAGGTAGCGTACATTTTTCAACCCCATACGAAAATGCCGCGTTACAAACTTTATAAAATATTATTTATTGTTAATATTTATTTATTCGTGGATCTACGAAAACTCCAGAAGACCATTCTGGAGGTCTCCACCAAGTCCTAGAATTATCCGCTGGTCAGAAGTCAAGTCACGACCCCTCGTTGCACTTGAGTGCCCTCATAACTTTATAAAGAATTATTTATTGTTAATATTTATTTATCCTTGGACCTATGCAAACTCCAGAAGACCATTCTGGAGGTCTCCACCAAGTCCTAGAGTTATCCGCTGGTCAGAAGTCAAGTCACGACCCCCCGTTGCACTTGAGTGCACTCATAACTTTATAAAAAATTATTTATTGTTAATATTTATTTATTCTTGGACCTATGCAACTTCCAGAAGAGCATTCTGGAGGTCTCCACCGAGTCCTATAATTTTTCGCGTGTCAGATCTCAAGCCACACTCCCAAGTGCGCTTAATCAAGTGCAACAATCAATGCAACAGATAACAGTCATCAATCACACCTTTTCAAAATTCTAGACTGTATGCAAAATCGGTGGAGGGGTTTCCAAGTTTGCATACCCCTTGAAATTTCGAAAAAACAATTATTAATGCATTTTTCCCTTGGCTCTGCTAGCTTAATAAAAACTTGGTGCACAGCCATAAAAAACAAAAAAAAAATGAACATAAAAAATTTAAAAACATTATAATTAATTTGCAAAAATCTTCAGCTATCTATCCTAATATGCGAAATTTGAGTGTGCTACTTTGGCTGTGCTAACTTTTTATACCTGTGTTTTAGAGAGTGTTATCTCTGGTTCAGACCTGGAAATTGACGTTGTTGAGACAAAATTAACTGAAACTAAGGCTTGACTAGCTGAATCAGAACCTTTATTTGGTACTACGAGTGTCCCAGAGTCATCAACATGTTCATAAATCCTTCAAAAACCCTTAGAAGCTCATTGTTCATCATTAAAAAATGAGCCTGAAGTAATTCCCACAGTTTCTGAAGACGAAAAAACATCAGAAATGTGTTTGAATGAGTCTCCAGCGCTTGAAAAATGAATTAAGATTGATGATATTGATAAGACAATGGAGACAACTACAACTGAAGGACAGGAATACCCTCAAAAAAGATCTGGAATAGTTGATAAAGACTCAAGTACGAGTCGCAGATGTTATTGACTTGACTGAAGACATTTCCAATGCATATTCGATGGTTCTAGGGTCCTCTGAACCGTCAGGATTTATAACAAATTACCCTGAAGATAATATAACGAGTCTGTAGGCGAGTGGAATAGTTGGACCATCAGCAATCCTCTCAAATCACCAGAGAGGATTAATATAACTCAAGAGCAGACTTCTGAGGCTAAAAATATTGAATCTGGTGATGCTGTTAACGACAGAAGTGTTGAGGATGACAGAGGATCAGATTTTAACTAATCTAGTGGAGAACTTTCTGAAAATCCTGGAAAAAATTAAGAAGTGGGGGATTACAAGAGTGATTGAAGCAGACATTTTTTTACAAATTCCTGAAGAATGATTAAATTGAAGATAAACTTTCAGGAATATCGTCTGAATTAATTGATCCACCTCAAAAGACTAAAAGTCCTACAGAAAAAGTTGAATTTAGCCTCTTCGATCCAATGAATCGATCTCTGAAGGTCCATAAGATGTTCTTGAGGTGGTATCAACTCTTGTGGACTCTCAATACTTTCAAAAGATGATTCAACTGTTCCCGAAGACCTAGAAGTTGTTCCTGGAGATGCTGAAATGATCCCTGAAGCATGAAAGATGCAGAAATCATCGAAAAGCAGCCAAAATCTTGACCAACACCCAACAGGCTCAATAAAAACGAGTGGAATAGCACCAGCAAAAGACCTGAAAGAATCTCCAACACTTGAAGAAGCTTCTGTACCTTCTGAAGACCACCTCTAAATGACCAATTCTTCGACTCTCCAGCGGACATGTTCGACTCATCAAAACCAAAAAAAAAAATGGGGTAGAGATCAACAATCAAGACATTGAGAAGGTTCCAGCAACTCTCAGTAAAGATGATGAGCCTCCAGAGCCTCAAATTGAATTGAAACGTTCAGCAGGCATTCCCAACGACGTAGAAACTCCTTAGAAGGTCATAGAGCCCACAACGAACCCTCAAAGTCATCAGAACATAAAAAAAAAGAGAGCGTAGAAGCTACGCGACAGAAGTGAAACTTCATGGAAGACGATGTCGTCGCCCCCCCCCCCCCCCCCCCGCCGCCACCACAACGGGGAACATCGTTGTGCTGTGCGCATACCAATTCACGGCGCTGCCCCCTCCGCGATGGTGTCGGTCTTCCGTTGCATACGAATTTTCGTGTATTTCATTTCACACCCAACGCGCCTATAGAAGTTTCACTTCAAAAAAAATAATCTACAACACTTGCTGCCCCTCATATAAGAAGAATAAACATCAATGCACATCAATGCAATCAGGGACGAGTCATAATCAACTAATTCATTATTATTTATTTCCAAACGATGAAAAAAAAAAAATTGCAGACAATTCTAATGGCGAAGTTTCGCTCGGTTGGTAACAATACTAAAAGACAACGCTAAAATTCTTCATGAGACAGTTATGAAGAACTTCAAACTTTCCTCAAAGCCTGATAGTATTCAAGGAGTTTTTGATTTTCTTTGTAAGCCTCATATTCTCTGTCAAATTCTCTCAATAGGGTAGTGACATGCTCATCTTTTGTGATACCCCCTGTAGTTATCTCCGATATTATATTGTCTTCGTATATGGAGAGTGCCTCCATATGTCTTTCTCCTTTTTGTTTAAGGTACAAAATCATCATTTGAATAATACTCTTCTTTTCAGGCTTATTTAATTGTATTGATGCAGCAACACCCATGGAAGAGCTGCACCCTTGTTCAGAGGTTATATTAGGCTCTGCTTCGATGATTTCGACTTTCTCTCCAGTCACAGTGTTAGGGCTTTCTCCAACACCCGCCCCATCAGCGCTATCACTCATAGTCTTTGTTGAAATCGTAGCAGAGTCGAGAAGAATCACTTCAATAAAAAAAAATATTGTGAGCTATTGCACTCGCTCTCAGACCGGGATATATTGAAGTGAATTCAAAGGCTCACCTTTTGCTACTGTATCAGATGAACCACTTTTTGTATCCTCCATCTTCCAGTTCCTCTAATTATTTCGTTATCTTTCTTTCAATGTAGGTCGATTGACGTTGCGTCTAAGGGAAATTTAAATGGCGCAGTAACAAAAAGAAAAGAAACTCTACGTGAAACTCTTATGAATGCTTACACTTCAGTGTATAGAGGTGGAAGAGATACAGCCACCCCCTGTATTTTCTACGAAGTTTTTCAGAAGTTATCCCAAGAAGTAAAATTCGTGACATTTCTCCACAAAACTACTTGTTATTGGATCCATTTCATGTCCAAAATGAAATATTCACAGCAACTTTTCTTACACTCGACGATAATAATCTAAAATACTCCATAAATCTCAAAAATCCAATTCTCTAGGTGTCTCCATTGGTGTTGTTGGGATTCTTGATGGTTGCGAAGGCTTTATTTCATCCTCTGATGATGATTTTAGTCCCAACTTTGGGGGTAAATCGTTGGAGTTCTTTTTCAGCTTTGATTTCTAGAGGCTTTTTCCTGATGATGATTGAGATGATTGAGATGATGATGAATTCCTAGTGATGAATTAATGATGATGATGAATTGATGACCTGGTGATGATTGTGACCTTTCTAGGTCTATTTTATGGAGGAATAATAACTCTGGTGATGATTCTAGAGGATTATGTGATTGGAAAATTTATGGTTTGATTTCTGAGAAGCTTCTAGGTCTCCAGGAACGACTGCTGACTCTTCCAATTCAATTTGAAGCTCGGCAGACTCATCATCATCATCATCATCTTCATGGAGAGTTGCTGGAATGTTCTCAATGTTTTCATTGTCTATGCCCATCCGAGTTTCTGGTTTTGATGACTCGAACATGTCCTCTGGAGAGTCGAAGAGTTTGTCATTTAGGGGTGGAGGGTCTTCAGATGGTACAGGAGCTTTGTCAGGTGTTGGAGACTTTTTCGATTCAACGAAAAGTTTTGAGATCGATTCGACGTCTTATGGAAATACTTTTGGACTTTTAGACGTCGATTTATCCTCTTTAAGAACATCTTTTGGGCCTTGTACAATACATTGAACCTTGGGGATGTCTTCTGGAGTTTCAGGAACGGATAGAGCTTACTCAGGAACAATCAGGTGGATTCACTTCCGGCTTGAACACGTCGTCACTTCCGGATGCATTTGAAATGACTTCAGACTCAATTTCAGACGTTCAGCGACGAGCAAAGAAATTATTGATGAGTGCCTCACGTGTGGCCACACCGTCATCTTGGTATTGGATGTTCAATACTTCGCCCAAATCTTCAGCATCATCATCAATGGGGTCAAAGAAAATCTCATCCCTATCTAATTCCTCCATTCTCCAAGTCCTCCTCATGTTGTGTAATACACAACAAGCGTTGACGATTTTCCCTAATAATTCCAAGATAAGGAGACAATAATTTTTCGTTTCATGTATTTTTGAGGACATTAAGAATTTATAATTATAATTTGAAGTATTCGAAGTATTAAAAGAATCACTCCAGTGTAACGTTCAATAAATTGGAAATTCTGTTCAATCCATTATACCTGCAACTTCTGGTGTATAATGAAGGGATCGCTCTTTTCGTAGGCATCTCCAGACACCTTTCAATAATCCTATCACTCTCTCAACTAAACTTCTCACATGCATCTGTTGCCTCGTGTAGTTCCACCCAGGTGTACCTTCAGGTTGATTTAACTTTGGTGTCAATAAATACGGAAGTAAAGGATATCCAGAGTCTCCTATATAGAAAATGGTCACGTAGAAAATATTTATAGAAAAAGGACGACGACATTGCTAGATAATGTACTGTAATTCTCCATTGATTAATGAAGATTATTTCTCAATGTAAGAATACTCATTTTTTCTCTCCCTTTTTCTAGTAACATGAGTTATTTCATTGCTATGTCCCATGTTGCCCGTCTTTCTCGTAATTAAATGGTATGAGAGAGTACCTAAGAGCCATCCAATTCCACCATGATTTTCGTGTTGCACATGTAGATGGTACGAAAGGAGAGATGCTAGGAACACCCTTGAATCATGAGTTCGTCCACCATGAGTAGCATTAACGAAGGTAATGAGCACATTGACGTCACAGACCTGACAAATCAATGTAAATATTCTAATTTTCAAATAAAATTCATGGCTCATAATCACTTCTATGAGTTTTTACCCTAAACCAGCTCTTTTGTACTCACCACCATCACATTCAGTGAGTGATATCCTTTTCGATTAATAAAAATATGCTCTCGTTCAGATTCTAATTGAATTAGAGCAACATGAGTCCCGTCAATTAGGCCAATAATTCCAGGGAAGATGTATTTTTGCCAGAAACTAAAGTTCGTTATGATTCATAAATCATTTATTATCAGATTATCTATAAATGTATGAAATACTCGAAGAATTCTCCATACCCTCTCTGAGTTTCCTGTATTTCTTCATGAGTAGTAGGGAACTTGATCCAGTTATCCATTATTGCATTCAAGCCGTCCATCACTTTGTTCACCATTATGTTCACCGAGCTTTGGCTCATGCAGGCAAGAAAGTTCTGTCCTACCTTCCTTTGATAGGATCCACTGGAAAAGAAATTGAGAGCTGCAAGTACCTAAGAATAACAATGAAGTTAAAAATCATTGTAGAAACTATTTATCATCACATTTGCGACATGATAAATATTTCTGCCTAGGAATGTTACTGCATTGGAATTACCTGGAAAAGCGGATCGATTGCGCCTGCACGATTAGAATGAGTTAGGAAAGGATCCAACATTCTTACCAATTCAAGTACAGTATCTGGAGTAAACCTAGCAGCAAAGGATAAATATGATGATACATTCCAATGAATTGAAAAGGAGAGAGTGTATGACTAGAATCGACGGTGATTTACTAGAGTTAAACGTGTTCTCAATCACTCAATTTGT
The DNA here is from genome assembly GCA_035578325.1 of Coelinius sp. EB29. Taxonomy (NCBI): domain Eukaryota; kingdom Metazoa; phylum Arthropoda; class Insecta; order Hymenoptera; family Braconidae; genus Coelinius; species Coelinius sp. EB29. The sequence goes on along the minus strand of JAOZGT010000002.1, from coordinate 13,564,775 downwards.
GTAAAGCCGAAGTGGGTGAAATGATGTCTTATCATGAGAGAATAACTATCAAAATCTTCGGACCGTATTGAAATGATAAATAATTCAGACTTACCTGTAGAGACGTCTAAATTCCGCAGGAGGAATTGTCAATGGATTTACAGCGTCACGGATATTTCTTCGATATAATCGTAAACGTTGGTTCTCTTCCTGTCCAATAGCATCTTCGAGAATTAACATTGCTGGGTCCATTTAAATTCAAAAATTGGTAAATGTCATGGAGTATCAATAAACGGCCCTATTTGCTGATTAATTGACGAATTAATTGACAGCATGAAGCGAGTAGTGTATTCTACAGTGGTTGTCAATTATTTAAAATACAAATGTCATTTCTTGGTGAGACGACAAACAAAAAAAGCGTAAGAAATAATCTGAAAAATGTCCGATAATACATCTGAAGAACAACGTGTGGCTATGCTTATATTTTTCAATAAAAATCGGAATTGTTTATCTAAAATTACGACGGTGAGTGCAAACTGTTTTTAATCTCTTTTGATCCTCTAAAATATCAATGATATTTATTAATAGACACATTATTTCACAGGAGGATAAGATTCTGTTGGCTGCAGCCGTCAATGAGGTTCAAAGACCGAAGAAAACTCCAGATCAGGCGCACAAGGTAGTTTCTATTCGTTTGTCCATTTTTTTCATCATCTCAAATATGTTTTTGAAATTCTAGTCGTGGAATGATTGGAAGGGACGTACTCGCAAGAAATTCAAGATTTCCATGAACGAAAAGGAGGCGACTGGCCAGAGCGGAAAGCAGTTCAAACCACTAGAGTATAATTTATTAGAGCTTATCGGAGAGAACTTTGTAGGATGTCAATATGTACAAGAATGTGGATTACGTCGAGCTATTGGGAATGATACCAGCACAGGAATTGGGGAGTAGTTGGTCTCAGTAATCGAAACACGCTTAGTTCTGCTCTAGGAAGAGAACTCCCACAGTTGCCTCCAAATATCTCCAACCATCTCCAAAAATCTCCAGCTATGATTCAACTCGACAATACCAATCGATTCAACTCAATGGTCCAACTCAACAAACCTAATCCTGCTGAACGACTTGAGACAATACACACGGGATGGGGCACGTCCAACTTGCAACAACAGACAAGAGGGTCCATTATCAAACTCTCCTCTCACACAGTACACAATTCTGCTGAGCAAACCCATCCACCACAGGAGCCACCGAGGGTGTTCACTTCGCAACACAAAATTCCAGAATCTGCAAATCCGAAAATACATACAATTACATCAAATCAGAGGATACAAGGAAACTCACTTGGTTCTTTCCCCAGTATCCCTATGCATCATGATATTTATACCAGTGTTAACAACATTGGTGCACCAATCACTTCAATAACGACACTTGGACATCCCAAAGCATCCCAGAATTCACTCCAAACTCATTCTTCAACGCTAACACTCGAGAAGAGGACCCAATCATCCCCCTACAGACCATTATACGATCAGAATACTCAGATCCAATACTCCAATACGATCCTCTTCACTATCATATAGACGATGGGTTTGGAAGTTACACATCGGAAAATTCCTTTCAACACTCAAATGAGAAATTTTCTGGAAGGACTCCCGAGCAACAACAATTCACCAATTTGGAAAATGAAGATCCTAATGCAGAAGAGAAGAAGAAGAGTAAATTGGATCGAACATTAGAGCAACATCTAAATAATGCTATGTATAAAAAGTCAGTGATCCCTCGAGAACCCAAGTCATTATCGAAATCCAAGTCTACGTCATATCGAAAAAGGTCTCAAAGCACTCTGGATTTTTTGGAGGAGAGTCAAACCATAAAAGAACGGTATAGAGATGAAATTTTGCAATTGAAGAGAGCCAAAGTGGAGGCACAGAGAGAAGCATTGGAATTGAAGAGAGAAGCATTGGAATGGAAGAGAGAAGAGTTCAAATTCTTCAAAGAAAGCAACAAACAACTCTTCAGTTCTGTTGCAAATATTGAGCATTAGTAGTTAGGCAGAGCGGGTTCTAGACCAAATTCCACCAGGTGGCGGTGCGGTCGCGGGTGACTCATGACGTTTGACCATATGGATGAGTCATCCATGACGCATGACGCAATCGATGAGTCATCCATGACGCATGACGCAATCGATGAGTCATCCATGGCGCATGACGCAATCGATGAGTCATCCATGACGCATGACGCAATCGGTGAGTCATCCATGACGCATGACGCAATCGATGAGTCATCCATGACGCATGACATCATCATCATGAGAGTCATCGATGAGTCAGCACTTGTGGAATCATCATTAACATAATGAGTCATTGATGAGTCATAACCTATTACATCATCATGAGATAATTATGGGGGGTCATTGATCCATTGGAAAAGATTTCAGAATGTTCTAGAATGTTTCAGAACTTTCTAGATTGTTCTAGAATCTTCTCGAACTCATCCGGCGCGTATATATCAGGGGTCTAGGCCTAGGCTGGGATCAGTCTCTCAGTTGAATCATACTTGTGAATATGGCAGCGAAAAGTGATAGAGTTACATGTGAGCAGCAAAAGAAGATTGTTCAAGAGAACCTTACAAGTGAAATTTTAATTATCGATAAATATTTCGATGATGAATGCGCTCCATGGGCAGAAAGTCTCGTGTCTGATTTACATGCCCTGTGGGGCAATTGTGAAACAATAAAAACTGAACGATGTATTGCAAAAAATAATTGTTCTCAGTGTCTTATAAGACGTGAAGAGTTATTAGATATAATTGACTCTGTAGATAATTTACAGAAATTAAAAAAGTTCTGTGAAAATTTGCTAACACTAATATTAGAAGAGGAAACTGAACCAGATATGACTGTGGATGAAATTCAATGGTTACGCTCAGTTCCACCATATTGTCTCACTGAAGATGATATTGCAAGCAAACATCTCAATTCTACAGCTTACATGCTTCCACCAATGGAAGATGTAAAGATGTTCATCAAAGAAATCCATGACTACAGGAACATGTGCTCCAAGTTCAAAGAGGAGATAACACCATCATGTTATTTTTGCGTGCTGCTAGATGACAATATCAAGATAATCATACAATTCCTAACGAAATTGGGAGATGCCATCAAACTTCTCAACAGAAATTATCATGTGTTCTTCCGTCCTCTTGGCTATGCTAACATTGAGTTGGATTAAAATGGAATTATTAAAGCATATCACTAGGGGGAATGATAAACAAGAAAAACAAATGAAGAAGGTTCAATTCCAATTGGAACCTCAAGTTCATCATATGGTGCATTGGAACTATGCCTACCGATCCGCTCGTCGTGGTCCATGGGAAGAAATAGGTCGAGACAATGATCGTTTTAAACGTCGAATTGATTTATGTGCAAAGACATTGAATCCTATATTATTGGAACAACATAGGGAAACTGTATTGAATACTCGTTTTAAATAGTTGGTACATATTATAAAATAATTGTAGTAAGGGTATGGAAAAATAATAAAACGTTTATTTGAAAGATTTATTTATTTTTTATTGTACATTGTTTACATTAGCTTCTTAACTCCACCACTAATAGGATTGTATTCCACAATTCGATCATGAAGGATAAGACAGTATGCTGCTGTTCCAGGTGGGAAAGGTACAGCAGCTTCAAATTCCATTCGAACATCAACTGGACCACTCTTCAAGTACTCATTCTGTTTCGAGCAATCGATAACAATTAATGGGGAATTTTCCAAAAATTCAGATCTATTCATTAGCGGCTCCAACTCTTTCCCATAATAAGAATTTTGAAAATTGATAAACATATTGTACAATGTTGAATATTGATTATGATCAATATCAAGATTCAGATTCCCATATGGATAACTTTCTGAATTTAAAAATAGTTTCACATCACGGATTTTACAATGATCAAAGTTGCTGGCATTAGCTGTTGCAGTATTTCTGCGCCCTGTTTGGAATCCTAGAATAACATATCGTGGTTTTTCCAATTGATTAGATGTCTTCACTACCCATACATGTTTCGAAGCTGCAGGAAGTAGAGGGTATTCATATAATTCCCAAGTGCGGAAACTTATTGGAATAGATGTATCTTTGGCGATGAAATTGAGTAGTTTTATTTTGCGTTCATCAGACACTTTAACATAAGGAATCTGCCATTCAATTTTCTGTAGCGTGATCTTATATTTCTCCTCAAGATTTGCCGCACTTATTGGGTTTTGAAGGATTGCATTAACATCTGTCTTAGACCTTGTAATGATGAGCTCATGCTTAGCATTCACGATGATTTTTTGATAATTTTCAGCAAAGCCAAGAATTAAACTCAATGGTATTGAAATAGTAAAATACCCAGCAGCGTCTGTGATTGTCTCAGTACTTTCCATATCATCATTCTTGAGCCAGCCGGCATTTTCCAACAAAAACCATTGGTTAGGACTTTGTGATACATAGTTTTTCATGAGACTCGTCAAACCCACATTTTTCGAACGATCGATTTCAACACCGTTAAGTTCATAACGTATCTCCTCAAATAAATGACAGATAGCATTATTAACAAGTCTTGTTCTCTCGACTGCTGTTATACCATCTTCTTTCGTTAGTCGCCCATAAATATGCAAATGGCTTTTACTAGGCAACAAACATAAATCTTGATGTTGTACAGTGATTGAAATTTCATCATTATTTCCGAATGTTGATGAGGCAAAAGGTTGATGTGAATGCATCTCATAATGAGAAACGGCTTCATCGAAAATTATAGATTTTTGTATTTTTAGTATGTCTTCCATTATACACTTTATTATTTTATTTATAATTACGTTGCACTTTCGGCTTCAAATTCAAACTTTTTAGGAATTGAATGCTCTGATGTGTTAACTGTTTGCTAGGTCTTTGATGACTGCTCGTTATCTGGGATGACAACGTGCTTTTATAATTTCTTCCAACTTTGGTTTCAAACACAATACCCATTATGTTCGTTTTACATGAAGTCGTATTGTTATTACTTCTCCTCGAAAGTTCACTAATTCGCCGTCTTGATCCAGTAATTTGAGCTGTAGATGATCTATTGCTTGCACAGTGATCGGAAGGTAAATGAGGTTTTTTGGAACTTCAACGATCTTATATCCTGGTGGTACAGCGGGGAAGAATTCATGAACGATGTGTACCTTCTTTGTATTTACATAAGCACCACCAGTTATATTACACCCCACACACAAAGAATTCACCTTGAGAATTTTCACTGGTAAATCAGATATATGATTCTTATTGGGGGGTAAAATTTTCTTATCAAATCCTAATAATCTATCAATCGAATCAGATGGTTCAAAATTAATTGTTTGATCACACTTGATTTCACTACATAAAGTGTTATTATTTGGTTTTAAGTCGATGGAAGCACCCCTTGCTTGTAGAATTTTTTGCAGATAATTTTGTATATCATTAATTTCATAACTACCTGATGGAGTTGTGATTGTATGTTCTTTCTGACCATCGAAATAGTGCAATTTATTATTCCCTACATCAATATTTGGAATGGTATTGAATGTTAATAACTCAACTAGAGCCAAACTATAGTGATGATTAGGGGATAATTCGATTGGTGGGAAATAATTGGCTTCTAAAATTGAAGAAGTCCCTGATAAAGTTAATGTGAAAGATTCACCCATGGCTGTCACCTTTAAACTAACTCAATACACCGATATCGTTTGTATTTATAGCTCTCCATTCAGGAATTTGAGACATAGATGTCCGCAGATAGTTGTATCATACTCTTGATGTTTATGATGATGATATTTAACAATGCTACCAACACCGAAATAATCCATTAATTCTTTAGGTGGGTGTAAATTACCAAAACTATCGAAATAGATAATTTCATTATTTCTTTTTCTGTAAGCCACCCAGTGTGCCAGGACCATCTCTATCATCTAAATTAACTATAGCTGATTCATTCTTTCGAGGTCCATTGTTGGGTAATGCATTCCTCATATATACGCCTCGGAAATATGGAATTTTCATGAGCTTCGAAAATTTCATAATATCAGCATCACTGAGGGCTCGGTGTGGTAGCTTTATAAGTTTTTTGGTTTCAAATGGAGACCCAATCCTGTTTTATAAGGCTTTAAATACAATCCTTTTTCCATCGCAATTGCTTCCATTGATTGGTTATGACGTTTGCTCTCCTCTAGATACCGTTTAGCTGCACTTGCATCATTTACTGCCTTTGCAATTCCTGCAGCGCCTCCAGCTAAAGTTCCCGTGGCACTTAGACCAGCAAATAAAGGAATCAAGAATGGTAAGATTCCACCAATTTTTCCTGGAACTGGTAGAATTCGTGGAGATTTTATGAAACGCTTTCCTCCAGCTTTTTGGACAGCATCTCGTGCTGCTTGAAGAGCTGATTTGACTGCATCTCCGGGGCGCATTAACTGTTTTGCCGCACGGATTATCTGTTTCAATGGCACTTTCTTGTGAGCAACACCACGACCACATGTTTTCTTCCTTTTAACGAGACTTTTCCCACGTTTTGCAACTTTCTTCCCTTTCTTCTCCTTCTTCTTCTGCAATCCTACTCCAAGCTTTGTTTTAGCTTTCATGGCGTTAGCTACTCCCCAAGCAGCAGCTTTCTCACCAAAACCTGCGTCTTTCGATAGTACACGCGCCCAAGCTCTATCTTGCAATATTTTATCAGCTTCGTGTCTGGCTGTAAGATTTTCTCGATTCTTCGAGTATGCGATATCGTGCTCCTTACACGCTTTATCCAAAGGATTGATACCAGGATCACCGCGAGCTAACCTTTTAGATAACTTTGTACCTGGTCCACAATACTGATAACCGGGAATATGGAGTTTGTAACAATTTTTCCTATGCTGCCAACGAGAACACATGAACCCTAATCCGATAACCAGAACAACCGAAAACCAGCATGATTGTTACCTTCGTTCTTGCCCATTCAGTCCTCCTGTAACGTCAAAAGAAAGGAAATTCGAAAAAGGGAACTCGACTCTGGGGAAATTGGCAGCTCACTTTCCATGTTTCTGTATTCTGGGCGCCAGCTGGATTTTTCCAACGCGGATCCAACAAACCGCAAAGATAACCATAACTCTAAGATCTAATACCAATTAATCCAAAGTCGCAAAAATAGAGAGAACGTAGGAGGGTGAAGGACAAGGGTACGGTATAGCCAGGTCGCTCAGGAGGCAGGTCGTGGAGAGGGGAGTGGATTCGTGGAGGAAGGGCAAATATTACTAATCATACCACTAATCTAATAATCGAAACTATGGAATAATTCTAAGGGGTCATGGGATTTAATCAAATAAAACTCGGAACACTATATTCGCTTTACGTGTTTCGCTATTGCCCATTTTTCGGTATTTACAGAGAATAATAATAATAATAATATTTATGAAAATAATAATAACAATCCATGATTAACCGAGGACAAATCCGAACAGGATTGGAACTGCAGATGCCTGTAAAGTAGAGAAAAATCGAGAGAGCGTAGATAGCCGGGGTATGAGAACTGAACGAGAGTGAGCGAGACGGCGAGTGAGGACGGCCTTGGGCGTGCATGCGAGAGAGAGAGAGAGCGTAAGAAAATGATATCGGCACAGCCCGAGTCCAGGGGAATATTTCGCCGTTTTGGGGGGTTTCCCGATTAATGAGGGAGTTAAATAATTAGCGGGTTTTATCCTCCTTTAATTAGCGAGGGACTGAGCATTCGCCATTTCGGTTGTTTCCCTCAAAAACCCAAGATAACTTGGAATATGTCGCACGAGGTAGTACGTGTGGCGCATGGCCCGTTAGATAGCAGAGAGAGACAGCTGTAATTTCGAGAGACTTTTCTCACTTTTTCCATGGACAAAATTAGCGGAGATTAGGCCTCCCCTGTGTTGAAAATTAGCGGAGAGAAATCTCGATGATTTTCCACAATTTATTAGGTAGCTTTAGGTAGCAGAAGGGACATTTCCAGCGTCGTAAAAAGCGAGATAATCGGTGGGTACAGTGCTGCGTCGCAAGGTAGAGAGAGAGACGCCATTGTTGTAAACTGAGCGTGGCGGACGGTTACGGTGTTTTACGCGAATTATTCACACTCGGACACTTTCCCGCACGATTACTTCACACTTAATTAACAGAAAATTGTACTCACCATTTTTCTGAAGTGATCCGGGCTGTGGAATCCCTCCAGGTACGGTGAAAACTGCGTATTTTTATTCTCTCGACACTGTGGGGTTTTACACGTGAGGTAGCCGGGCGAATACTAATGGCTCTCTCGTGGTTCCGCTCGCCTGTTGCGTGGTGATGAGGGAGACGTAACTCTCGGGCGACCCGCTAGGGGCGTGCAGGTAGCCTAGTTACTGTGGGGAATACATGGCGGATAGCGCGCGAGGTTCGATTCAAACGTAGCCGATAACTTTGAAGGGATTTCCATTAAACGTACGACTCTAGCGGGGGATGATGATAATTAATGGGGGTGAGAGGTATCGAGCGGGTGTTGGCTCTATTTCACGACCGGAATTATCGTAGCAATTCTTAGGGAGCACTCTCCGGAGAGTAATCAAGAAATTTCATAGATAACGTCAATCATAACTGAAGCCCTGGCGATCCACACAGAGAGAAGGGGCTAATTTCTTCTGCATGGCCTTCCAACGGAAAAATCCTGACATTCTCGCGACTAAGGGAGCGCAAGCATTTCAACTCGACCTCTGTGCTTCTCCTAGTACATGGCCCAAGAGAATGGACCGAATTCACTGGGTGGCACGGTATATTGGCCCTGATCCGCGGTAAACTCGGGTTCTCAACGATATTTACGTGAAATCCTCTCCATGAGATGAAATAAATGAACGGGATGACTAGAGCAAAATCTAAAGATAGCGAGTCGGGATCCTGAAGGGGTTGGGTGTTTTTTCTCAAGCAAAAGATAGAAAGGGGTAGTGAGCGTTAGAGGTAGGTGGACGGTTCCACGACGAGACGGAGCAGTATCCGGGGTTATAGATATTCGGGAGTTAGCGGGAGGTAGCGAAGGTTAGGATATTCACCCTCTGTCTTACCTGTTTACTAGTTTGGGAGTAGGGGAAATGACGGAATTCTTAAAATTTTGTCACAAGTTCTATGGGTAATTTATTGATGATCATGTTTATTAATCCTTTACCACTTTTTTGACGTCCATTCACTTTCATTGCTCTTGCTCAACTGAATGTAGAAAGTATAAATACCCTCTATTTATATGTTTTCGTCTCAGTTTGATAGTGGAAGTCATGAGCAATACTAATCAAAGATGAAGTTTACAGAACAGAAAGTGAAATTACCCATTTTAAATTTTGATGAAATAGTGCAGGATGATGATGAAAAATTGAGAAAAAAACGCCATGGTGAATTATTACCAAATACAGTGCGTGCTATTTTTTGTGGACCTTCAAATTGTGGGAAAACCAATGCACTGTTAGCTCTCATTACACACCCCAATGGTTTGAGATTCGAAAATGTGTATGTATACTCAAAATCCTTGAATCAACCAAAATATGAGTTCCTGAAGAAAGTTTTAGAATCAACAAAGACAATCGGATATTTTCCTTTCAATGAGCATGAGGAAGTAATAAAACCGGAAGACGCACACCCTAATTCTATCTTTTTTTTCGATGATGTCGCGTGTGAAAAGCAAGATAATATGAGAGCTTTCTTCTGCATGGGGCGACATCGAGATGTTGATTGCTTTTATCTTTGTCAAACGTATACTCGAATCCCCAAACATCTTGTACGTGACAATACAAATTTATTGATATTATTCAAGCAAGATGATATGAATTTGAAGCATATTTATGAAGATCATGTGAATACTGATATGACTTATAATTAATTCAAAAGCCTATGCTCATCTTGTTGGAATATTGATAAATATAGTTTCTTAGTGATAGATAAAGATGGAGAACTGAATGATGGGCGTTATCGAAGAGGTTTCGATTGTTTTATAAATATATAATGCGCTTGATCTTCTAAACAGTTGCATTTAGAACTTCATCATGTCAAGTTGTAATCTCAACAAAGAAAAAAACATGCTGCAACAGATTGCTCACGCAAGTGAAGCAATTCGCAAAAAACATAAACTTATGAAATTAGGACGGGACGACACAGAAAAAGCGTTGAATGAAGTTTTCAAACCAATGGTTACACCATTACAGAAACTTATAGAACAAACTTCAGATTCTGAAATTCCTAGGAGAAAAAAACGTAGAAATCATGAATTTCTCAAACCAATAGCTATACCATCACAAGAATTTTCTGCTAGTCCTGATAATTTAAAGAAAAGAAAAAGAGGGAATGATGAAATACAGCTTCAAATTGCACCGAGAGTGAAAAATTTTAATGAAACGGGGGAAATAAATACAGACGAAATGACATTGGCAAATGATGCTACAATAGAACTCCAAGATATAGATGGTGATGATAATGCTGATGACTATCATTCAGTAATTGGAGAAGAGGATGGACAGGATCTGGTGCAAAACTATTTACAGTTGCTCTCCAACCCAGCGAGGGCTAAAGAATTAGATGGTGTAGCTAGAGTCCGCATGCTGAATGGTGGGTTAGTGATTGGTAATACCCCCATTTCATTCGAGCGAGGAAGAATATTAATTGGTGATGGTGACTATGACCAAACTCCAGGACTCCTCGAATTGCTCTTTAAAGCGGCATCGGATGCGGAGATAATTACAGATGAAGATAAGAAAGCATTTACAAATGTTGTGGAAGCTACACATATTGATATGAGATATTACAAACCAGATAAAGGTTTGAGAAGACATAATAGAGAAAAATTTGAAAATTTTACAATAAAACGAGGGAAAGGATTACCAAATGAAATGATTGCTAAAAGGAAACGCAATATGGATTATGTATATTGGGATGATCCAAATGAATTGGTAGATCGACTTCGATTGTTATACGCATCTCAAGCTGCTGGTAATAATAATCATAATAATGAAATTATCTCAATTATTGAAGAATTGAGAGAAGCTGGATTGATATATTAGGAGTGTTATACATCATTCAAGTATTAGTAGCAAAATGAGTGTGGATGTGTTTGGACGACATTTGAAAGGTGATGAATTCAATCATGGAAATATTCAAGGACCACCAGGAGTAGGTTTTCAACTTACAACAGATGGACAGTTTGATATAAAAAACAAACGATTATGCAATATTGCTGATGCTGTAGAAGATAATGATGCAATTTCCTTGAAGGTTCTCAGATCACATATTGATTCTATTCAAAAGATCATAACGCGGAACCGTAAACTCATTCATGGTATAGCTAACAGACCGAAGACATTAAAGCGTTCCGGTAAAGGTGATGCTAGTGAATCGATTGAGGATCAGAACAATATAGACTCACAAAAAGAAGTTATAAACCCTCCAAGAGAAGTGAAACGTCTCAGAAGAGATTTGGAAGCTCTTCAAGAAGGAACTTATCCTCTTACTAAAAATGAAGCCAAAAATTCAAAGAAAAGAAGAAACATTCAGAATAGAAAAGGAAGCCGTGGTCGAGGAACTCCATAAACCAGCACGTAGGAATTATTCTAGGCGTCATGTAGACATACGCGGTCTCGATGAAACCTGGCAAGCTGATCTTGTTGATATGTCTGCGTATGTGAAAGAAAATCATGGATATAAATTTCTCCTAACAATTATTGATATTTTTTCCAAATTTGCTTGGGCTGTACCAATCAAAACAAAGAGCGCATTAGATGTAACAGAAGCTATGGAATCTGTGCTTAAACAAGGTCAAGTACCTCAACATTTGCATGTGGACCGAGGGAAAGAATTTTATAATAAACAATTCCAAAATCTTCTGAGAAAATTCAACATTAACATGTATTCAACTTATAGTAATTTGAAGGCATCGATTTGTGAGCGTTTCAACCGTACATTGAAAGAGAAAATGTGGAAAAAATTTTCTCTTCGAGGTTCATATGTATGGTTGGATATACTCCCTGAAATCATATCATCTTACAATGATACAAAACATCGAGCAATTCATATGAAACCGAAGGATGTGAATAATTCTAATGAGGATTTTCTTCTCCACCGCATTTATGGAAAATTTCAAAACAATAGAACTAAGAATATCAAATTCAAAGTTGGTAATAAAGTGAGAATCAGTAAATATAAACATGTATTCGAAAAAGGTTACACTCCAAATTGGACTACTGAAATTTTCAAAATTAGTAAAATAAGAAATACTGATCCAGTTACTTATGAATTGATGGATTATCTTGAGAATCCGATTGAAGGAAGTTTCTATCAGGAAGAATTAGCTAGAGTTAAGCACCCTGATATTTATCTCATTGAGAAGGTAATTAAAAAGCGAGGAAATAAATTATATGTAAAGTGGTTAGGCTTCGATGATTCTCATAATAGTTGGATTGATAAAACCGATGTATAATTTGCTCCATAAATGAAATAAATAAATAAAATTTCAAAGTCAAATGTTTTCAAAATTTATTTTTTATTCTTTTTCCTTAATTTTAAAACAGTCGATTAATTAATTACATCACTCAGGAAATCCTACTCTCATCGATGCTTATTGATATATCCCCATGGTAAAGTATCTGTGGTGTGAGATAGAAGTATACGTTTATTATCCTCCCAACTTAAAGCTAATTTCTTTTGTAATACTGTTCGGACTTCATGTTTCTTACTCTGTATCAAATATTGCTTTCTTTCAACATTTTCTTTCTCAAACAAACACTTTTTATAGTCATTGAACGTTATTTTACGAAGCGTAGCAGCTTTAACCCCTTTACATTTCTTCTTCTTTTCATCCTCATCATCACCAAATACCTTGAAAGCATATGTCTTTGCTCGTAAACCTACAAATTCAGTCATTATTTTCCCATTATTTTCATCTTTCATCAACCCCAAGACTTTTTTATTCGCTTGAGGTATTCCATAAATATTATTCTTTGAATAATCAGATGTATCAAACATATGGATATCTTCTCTAATACAATCATAGATATTGGGAACCATAAAATAATATAGTAAGCTATCGGTGTCTGTATACATTAACTTTGCAGAATCTCCAAACTTCAATTTGATGTAATTATAATGAAAATCGTATACAAAAGCTTTTGAAATATCTAAAATTGTGAAACCAGTGTAAATGGGTTTTTTAAATTGGACTGATGTTCGATTCATTTGAATGATTACCATATCATCATCAAAGACTAAACAACTATGAAAATTTGGTTTCGCTAGATACGCTTTCGCCCCATATCGACCCTCCCACTTGGTAATAATCTTAACATCTTTTCGTTTTCTAACATTTTCCATTGTTTTACCGAACACGGCATTATTCATTAATTTGAAGAAATTTTTCTCAAATTCATTTTTCGAATTTTGTCGTTTGACTGTATTTAAATCAATATAGGGTTTCAACCAAGGACTTTGAGCGAATTTTAATACACGATGAATCTTTTTTATCTTTAAACCTAGAGCTACATACTGCTTCAAATTTCTATAATGGATGACATATTTTTCTTTTCCATAAAGAGTCGTTATTAATTTTGTATTTTTACTTCCTGGAGGAATGAAATGTTCAGGACAAAGAGGAAAATCTTTATGTGATTCATGTAGCCCCTCAGGATATTCAAGGTCCACTTCAAGAATATAACCGATTGGTGAATCATCGGCAATATCTATAACATTTATGGAATTTATTTCCATGTTATCCAACCATTCGAAGGACTGACTAGGTAAACTCATACTCATAGCTGCGCCATATAAGTTGTTTATATCATAATACATTAAATATGATATGTCTAATGATGGATCGAAAGATGATCCCATGAATGGATTGTTTGCATGTGCGTATCGATTTGAACATTGCGCTACTCCACCACGAATACCCTTTTCAATGAATAAAATCATTTCAGGATCAGTGAAAAGCTCAAGACTAACCCCAGTATATTTCAACATAGCATCGAAAGCTAAACCAGGCGCTGTATAATAATGAAGAGGGTCTAGATCATATGTATTCAAACAATTGTATCTAAAATTTTCAAAAATGTCTGCTAATAATAGTACATCGGTTTGCAGATAAAGATCTGAATAATCGCCTAATGTTGCGATATTAAACCCTTTCCAAACGTTTAAAGCATGCTGATAATGCTTATCAGATAAATGCTCATCAGTAAGTTTAGAATAAAATTCATTCTTGGTAGGCAATTTCTTTTCATCTAATTTTTCCCATTTATCAATGTATTCATAAGGAAATACTCCTTTTCTCGATATCAGATTGAATTTAGTTTGATCGGGATAATATTTCCTAATTATGGTTTTACTATCATTATCCAAGTATTCTGCTAGTTTATCTAAACTACTAGCCATGAACCTAAATGAATCAATGAATCTTAGATTTACACAAGTTCCTTCAATGTATTTCGTGAAGGAAATGTAGCGCTCTTTATCGAGAGGGAGAATGCTTATTATCCCTTCATATGATGTAACTAAAGTTCGAATTAAGAAATGAGAATCATAACCAGTGAGATTATGAAAAACAATGGGTATTGAATGAGAATCTTGATAATTGAGATTAAAACTATTGTGTGCTGGACCTCGGTATTTACCTGTTAGATGACAATTGTAACGAACATGTGGAACACCCAAAACAACCAGCAAACCAACCACCTCTTTGCCCGAACATCCGCCGTCCATGGATTTAGAGTACGAGAGAGAGAGAGAGAGAGAGAGAGAGAGAGAGAGAGAGAGAGTTAGTTTAGGTTATTCTCCCACTTCGGTGCGGTTATTTTTCCACGAAATGGTGGTTTTAGAGATTACCCTTTTGGAGTTCTTTCCCGAGGACAGGAAACCCTGTCAGGGCTAATTATTTGTGAGGACCCATAGAATTATCGCGAAGAAGGGCCGACATTGAGAGTCATCCGGTTTTTCTATGGGGATCATCCTTTTGCTAATCCCACGGGGAATCGATTAGGGCTGATTGAAATATCAGCGCTCCACAATTTTAGTGGATCTAATGGAACTAGTTGGGTATGTTTTCGGTACGGTGGAAGGTCGTAAGAGACAAGCGCAACCCTTGTTCTCTGCGAATTGCCAGGTTGTATTTGGGTTGAGTTAATTATTTTTATTATTCAATTTTATTTTAACAATTACGTTCCATTGATCCCGGAGAACCGATCCGTGGGAGGTGCTACAAATAATATTGGGCCTCTGGGGACTTACATCCGTCCCTATAACTCGGGGTAGTAACCCCGAAGCATTAAGTTAAAAATGATTAGAGTTACAGTTTCCCCCAATTCAAATTTGAATTGAATTGGGCGGTTCAAGGGGTCACGGCGACAAAGATTCGCCGGTTATCCACATGTCGCGCTGCGGTAGATCAGGATGATCCTGATTCTCCCCTCTACTTTTCCACCGAGTCAGTGTCACGACACTGACCCAGTGAGCAGTCTTCGTCTTAACCCCGGTCAAGACAGGTCAACTTTTTAAGTGCTCCCACCCCGTGTGCGGATTAAGTTTTGAAGAGTCCACCAGATCCAAAATGGTGAAGAAGGTGAAAAGGGTGAGTTTTTGGTTATTTTCTGAGTTTCATCCGCGCCATTAATTTGATGGCGCCGGCTTTTCCGTCTCACGACGGGTCGACCACCCTGGCCTTCAGCCACGTGCGTCGCAATTTTTCCCCGATATATCGGGAGATAAATAATTATTTGTGTGGGTTGAGGTGTTGATTCTTCACGAGTATCTTTCTCGTGGTTTTCCCTATCATAGGGTTCCCCTGAGGGTTTTATTGAAGTGAAACTTCTTACGGCTCGTTGGAGGGTAAATTTAGTATCGGATGAAACGAAAAATAACGACAGGGAAAGGGAGGGGGTAGCGCGCGTGGTGGGGGAGCTCGGGTAGAATGAGACATGGGAGAGAAGCGAAAATATGACAAACTCGGAGTAGGGAAGGGGAAACGCGCGTGGTGGGGCACTAGATGGAGTCTATGGACGGTGAAGGGGGTGCGGGGTCTGTACTGTAAACCCGACTATAGGCACATTCGAGGGAGAGACTTTGCGCGTTTTTCCCGACATAAAACTTAATTTTTTCTTCCGTTATAAATGTTTTATAAATAGAAGCTAAAATATCACATGTCCTTTCTCATAAACCTAGCTCCCCAATGAATTAATCAATAAGGGAAATTCATTCTGTTATCAAAGAACGGTTTTATTCGTAGGAATATTTGTGATCTAGGGGATGAGCTCGGAAAGTTTCACTTCTATCGCGTAGGCTTCTACGCACCACTTTTTTTTTTTATAAAAATCCCGAGGTAAAAGGGAAATACCTCGCGGCGTCTCTTTCCGACGCGCAGTCGGCCATTTTCCCTCTCTGTCGGTGTTCACCGTGCAGCGTGGGCTCGAGTACGGTGAGTTGGCTCACCCCCTCTCGTTCCCCGCGCCTACGAGCGTCGGCGGTAAGTGTTGCGCGCTGAGCGGCACAGTTAGCCGTTTAAAATTACGCGTGTTTTATGTCCTCGTTTAGAGGGGTAAATTTTAATCTTTATGCCTGAAAATGCATAGGTGGTATCCGTGGATCCTAAGGATCACGGCAATATCCGAGTGGACACGATCGGCCTAGTGGTTTGCGAGTTTTCGCGATTTTAGTGCAATTAAATTAATTTCTCTGATTTATTTTTCTCCACTATCACTGCGTATGACGAGTGGCATATTTTTCTTCTCTTCTCTCTCTCTCGTTCTCACGTTCCCGTATTGGGATTCCGTCTCCGTTGATTCTCAGAATCTCGGATTTATTTTATTTTAATTCGGAATTCCGATCTCTCCGGAAATTAAAATTTTTGGGGTAAATTATTTAGCGTTGTTTCAGCTCCGTTGAATACAACGGCCTTGCGGGTTTACGAATCCGATTAAATAATTATTATTATCATTTTCTTTAGCCTTTCTGAGGAATTATTATTATTTTCATTGTTCTTATTATTTTTGAAATTTCCGGATTTGGTACCGGTTGATTCCCGTTATGGGTTACAAATGTGAGAAATAATTTCGAAGTGTATTGTCTTAAGTTTTCAATAGTGGAACATGTAAACCTTATTTTGGATAGTTTTATTTTCTTTCGTTTCAAGCCCGACACCTCGTTTCCACCTGAAATCCACCCCTCTCTCCATAACCTAGCCTCCTGAGCGACACCGGCAACCGTGACCTTTCCTTTCCAATCGAGTGACCTCTTTTTTTTAGATTTTCACATTAGTTTGAGTCTAGCGATTTAGTGAATTTGCAAATTTTATTCGGTTTGATCGTTCCGGTGAAAAATGATCTGGCGCCCAATACTTAAATTTTAGGGTAAAACTCGATTGGGAGGAAGAGGGCGAAGGTAACTCTCATTTTCCAACCCCCATCCGAAAATGTCACGTTACACAATGATCGCGAACTTTATCATTTTCTGTAAACGGTTTTTTGCAAATATGACACATTGATGCTGATTCAAATGATTGAATTTGAATAGGTGATAGCGCCTCCATTGTACAATTGTTCTTCAAATGAACATGCACTTTTTCTGCTAAAATCTTCATTTCCTCAACAAACCACTTGATACAATCAGGACCGCGATATATTTTTAATTCAGATAGTGAATCATCAAAAGTACATTTCATGTAATAAGCAATGCTATGAGGAATATGTCTATCATTATCTGAGGTATCGATAATGCACTCAAGATCAGCATACACTGCAAATGGCACTCTTTCAGCATTCTTAAAATTTTTGAAAGTTAACATTTTGTTTCTCTCCTCAGGCATAACCATTCTAACTTTATTCATATTCAAACAATCCTCTCTATGATTTTGAAAAGATTGTTCATATCTAAAATGACACAAGCATCGATCACATACCCATGTAAATACTTTGTTTTTCGAAATTTGACTGCTCACTAGACGAGATAAATTACGAATCCATGCAAAGTGAAAAATTGATTCATCTGAATCATGGCTATCATTTTCAATCATCAATAGATGTATAGAGTCTCTGTCTGATTTCTTTTTACTTAAATATACAGGAAAAACTGTATTTTCCGATTCCAGAGCGTATACATTGATTCGTAAACTATTCAGATCTTCAAATTTAGGGACATTTTTAAGTTTCATTGGGAAACTGAGACCTTCATATTTGAGTATTTCTCCAAAATTTGGATATGAACTCGTACGATTTGCATGGACTTTCACTGGATGAAGTGCTGCTGTCACTGCCCATAAGAAACAGAATTCATCATCATTCTGTATATTCACTACAGCTTTTTTCGCTTGAATTTTCTTTGGTACCTCAATGAAAGTAGATCGACCCCCTTGGAGGGGTTCATAGTTATTAATGTTGACCACCATATTCATTATTTCGCTTCTAGTCCAACCAGAACCTTGATCTTGGAAATCTTCTAGTTTTGTCATAATATTATCAATCACATTATCGATAAACCAAGCATTCAAATCGGTTCCTGGTAGGATAATTTCATTTTTGGTAGTGAAATGTTTCGTTTCCTCTTCCAGTTCATCACCCTTCTTTAAACGAAATTTACAGGCAAGGACACAATTCACTTTCACATTTTCTCCGCGAGATAAAATGTTCTTTAGTCGCACAGTGATGAGTGCTTTACAATCTTGTAAAAATGATCTTACATCTTTATGAAGCAAGTTTATCACAGCACCAGTACGAATTCGATTATTAAATGCTGATTTTAAATCTTTCCATTGAACTCTTAAGGATCGTTTCTTCGTTGAGAGTCCAATTTTTCACCACTTGAAGTAGCTTTTTTCAAATACTTCTTCAACAACTTGATATTTTTAAGAGCGTGTGTTTTGAAATATTCAACCTGTTCAGGTGTAGCATGAGGGAGCAAATCGAGATACGCGGTAGCGTATCGGCCAAGTAACCATTTTTTCCTTCAGGAAATTGGCTGACGCTACCGTGTATCTATACACGAGACAACTACCCCCTCCACTACCTCCGTATAATAATATACCCATAAAATGAAAATGGCCCTGTTTATGCGGAAACTAACGTCACTTTCATTATATAAACCGCCTCCCGTCTTGCGATAAACATCATTATTATATTTTTCCGATGAGTATTTACGGAGATACAAAAATAAACAACACGGATTTTTCGAAAATAATCAATTGAGATTATTTTCACTCAGAATCAAGTTTGCAAGTTGGTAGTATACAGCGTGATTACCAACTTGGAGTAGCAATTAGCCAATCAAATGTTCGCGTTGAAAATACTGCGCTGCGCATGCGCTGAGTGGCGAGTGATATTGAGGTTATTTTCCCTTGTTGTTGTAATTTGCAAATGTTCTTGTCTTGTCAATTCAATCAAGAATCAATCAAATCAATCAATGTTTACGATTCTATTGGATCATCTGACATGTGGTGTAGTTGCAATAATTCTTTCAACCTTGATAATCGTTATTTTTGGTGAAATATCGCTACAAGTGAGTAAAATAATGAATAATGAATTTTTATGTTTATTCAGATTGATTTAATTGTATTCATTAAATGTGAATTATATTGCAGGCATTTTGCAGTGGACATGGACTCTGTGTGGGTGCTAAAACCATTTATATAACAAAAATAATGATGGTTATCACTTTTCCATCATTGATTGAGTTATCCTATTAGTAAATTATGGGATTCCCTCCTGGGTGAGGAAATTGGGAATGTTTATGATCGTGAACGTCTCAAGGAACTTCTCAAGGTAAATTTTATGTTATTTTTTGATTAAAGTGGGTGATTAATGAAGGGGAAGTTGACGATTTAGATAATTAGTCCATTTAGATTAAATTGGTTGAATTGTGATGAAGTTTTTGATGAATATCTCTGGATTTTGAGGAGATAACGTAATTCGTGATGGGACCTTTTCTGTACCCCCCACTCTGCTCTACAAAAAAGGTCCCCATGAATATTTCGTTATCTCCTCTAGATTCAGAGATATTGATAAAAAATTGATTTTTGAAATCAATAAAATTCTACTTTTTTCACAATTTCAATAGTTATTGAGTTTAAAAGGTCAATAATAAATTTGAAATCAATAAAATTTTACTTTCTCACAATTTCAATAGTTATTAAGTTTAAAAAATTAATAATAAATCATTGCAGGCATTTTGCAGTGGACATGGACTCTGTGTGGGTGATAAAACGATTTATATAACAAAAATAACAATGGTTATCACTTTTCCATTGAGTTACCCCATCAGTAAATTATTGGATTTCCTCCTGGGTGAGGAAATTGGGAATGTTTATAATCGTGAACGTCTCAAGGAACTTCTCAAGGTAAATTTTATGGTATTTTTTGATTAAAGTGGGTGATTAATAAAGGGGAAGTTGACAATTTAGATAATTAATCCATTTGGATTGAATTAGTTGAATTGTGATGAAGTTTTTGATGAATATCTCTGGATTTTGAGGAGATAACGTAATTCGTGATGGGACCTTTTCTGTAACCCCACTTTGCTCTACAAAAAAGGTCCTCATGAATATTTCATTATCTCCTCTAGATTCAGAGATATTGATAAAAAATTGATTTTTGGAATCAATAAAATTCTACTTTTTCCACAATTTCAATAGTTATTGAGTTTAAAAAATCAATAATAAATTTGAAATCAATAAAATTTTACTTTTTCACAATTTCAATGGTTATTAAGTTTAAAAAATTAATAATAAATCATTGCAGGCATTTTGCAGCAGACATGGACTCTGTGTGGGTGATAAAACAATTTATATGACAAAAATAACGATGGTCATCACTTTTCCATTGAGTTACCCCATTAGTAAATTATTGGATTCCCTCCTGGGTGAGGAAATTGGGAATGTTTATAATCGTGAACGTCTCAAGGAACTTCTCAAGGTAAATTTTATGGTATTTTTTGATTAAAGTGGGTGATTAATAAAGGGGAAGTTGAAAATTTAGATAATTAGTCCATTTGGATTAAATTAGTTGAATTGTGATGAAGTTTTTGATGAATATCTCTGGATTTTGAGGAGATAACGTAATTTGTGATGGGACCTTTTCTGTACCCCTCACTCTGCTCTACAAAAAAGGTCCTCATGAATATTTCGTTATCTCCTCTAGATTCAGAGATATTGATAAAAAATTGATTTTTGAAATCAATAAAATTCTACTCTTTTCACAATTTCAATAGTTATTGAGTTTAAAAAATCAATAATAAATTTGAAATCAATAAAATTCTACTTTTTTCACAATTTCAATAGTTATTGAGTTTAGAAAATTAATAATAAATCAATGTTTTTAGGTAACAACTGGATACTTGGTGACATCAAGTGGCCAAAGATTGACAGTTTTATCCCCAAAATCAACAAATCTCTCTCAAGTGGTAACATCAGTTGGTGGTCGTCCAGTGATGAGAGTACCCCCTCTAAATGTCACACCCCCTCAATCCCAAATACGTGGAATTCTCACTCGATCCCAGAAAGACCCAACAACCCCCAAAAAAATTTCAAAAGATCCCCCAAAATCCTCATTCCACTTGGACACCCTGGAGAACGAGAGAAATAATCGAAGAGCTTCAAAACTCCAAACAATATCACAAATAAATGCAAGAAGATGTGCAGCATGTCCTCTGTACGGTGAAGATCTATTTACAGCACTGAGAATTAAATTAAAAATGTTATTTTTAATTTAATTCTCAGTGCAGACAATAACGTGATAAATAACAATCAATGATGACGAAAAAATGATAAAAAAAATTTACATGTTAAATTGCCTTCATTATTTCTACATCAAACATTATCATTTGTATTTTAGTGGTTTGTGAGGATGTTAAACTAGTTATTCTACAAATAGTATATGAAAAAAAAAATATATATGAATTTATATTGATAAAGTGAATGATAGTAATGTTGAATTGTGTTCCGTAAATATGAATAATTGAACAAATTAATGATTCATTTATTTCAATTGTAATGAACGAATTCGAAGTCAAATTTGCATTTTTTTTTCTTTCAATTTATATCGAGAATTGAGATTTTTAGTTAATATTGAATTATCTCGGTAAAGAGTGATTCTAGGTGAGAATTTCAAAAGATAGTTTTTATAGAGAATTAAATTTCTGACAAAAAATATCTCTTGACAATTTCTTCTAAAATCAATTATTATTGAGATAAATTGATATTTAATGAGTGAACTTGATTCATTTTTTTAAATGTTCGCGGGAGAATACAGCGCGGCGCATGCGCTGAGTGGCGAGTGATAGTGATCTCTCTTCACTTTGCGACATGCCGGTATAATTAGAGGACCTCGTTGACGACGCAGATTTTGCAGAAGAATTCGTAAGTTTAGAAATATAATATTACTAATTATTCATTTCAATAATATTAGTTGCACAACGTGTTTCGTGTTTTTCCAGTTTTCCCCCCTTTCTTAGAGTTTTAACGCGTTTAACCTCATCCCTAGTCCACGTGATAATTTCTAGGTTAGAATTGTTATATTCGATTACGAGTGCTTTTTTAAGAGAATTATTACTAATTATTCATTTAAAAAATATTAGTTGCACAACGTGTTTCGTGTTTTTCCAGTTTTCCCCCCTTTCTTAGACTTTTAACGCGTTTAACCTCATCCCTAGTCCACGTGATAATTTCTAGGTTAGAATTGTTGTATTTGATTACCAGTGCTTTTTTTAGAGGAATTATTTGCACGTTTTTCATATTTATTGAATTAACATATTTATTGGGTGGTTCATTTATTTATTTACATTTTTATTCATTTTTTTTAACTTTTATACATTTTTTTAATTGAATTTATCTCTTGTAGGAAGAAATGGATCAACCAGCAGGAGGTGCGGTAGCACCACCACCACCAGGACACGCACAACCTCCACCACCACCACCACCACCAGAACAAGCACAATCTCCACCACCACCACCAGGACAAGCACAACCTCCACCACCACCACCACCAGAGCAAGCACAACCACCACCACCACCAGGACAAGCACAACCTCCACCACCACCACCACCACCAGAGCAAGCACAACCACCACCACCACCACCACCAGGACAAGCACAACCTCCACCACCACCACCAGGACAAGCACCACCACCAGCACCGGTACAGCCCCCCCAGCAACAGCCACAGGATCAACTCCATTTGCGTCTCATTGCCAATCTCCAGGAGAGAATAGATATTCTCCAGGGGATGGTGATGAGGGGCCCAGTTGGTGTTGTGGTAGGAGGAGGGGGAGGGAATGGAGGCCCAGCAGGAAATGGAAGGAGAGGAGGAAATGGAGGGAGAGGAGGAAATGGAGGGAGAGGAGGAAATGGAGGGAGAGGAGGAAATGGCGGTAGGGGCTATGGAGGCAGACGAGATGGATGGAATCAGGGGGGAGGGAATGTGAGGGGCAGTCGGGGAAATTATCGAGGGGGACGAGGTGGAAGGAATCAGAGGGGAGGAAATTATAGGGGGAATGATCAGTGGTATGAGGGGCAGGACGGAGATGAAGGACAGGGAGGGCATCGTGGCAGGAGAGGTCGAGCTGGGCGAAATTTAGATCGTCATAACGCCATGTGAGTAATTTATTCAATTTATTGCACCGCTTGCATCAATTATTCAATTTTACACTTGATCTTACACTCCCTGCATCAATTCTTTCATTTCACACTGGTTCACTTCCTATTGTCCGCACTTCCATTCCTCTAACACTTCTTTATTATTCTCCTTTTCAGTTATTGGAGGAACAGAGCCCTCGGAGAGAGAGACGACGAGTCTAGGGGTGGGAGGGGCCCAGGCCCCACCTTTAATTTAACTTTCAACTAATCCCCTATTGGTGGAGGGGTTTTCGTCGCTTTCCGGACGATGGAGGGATTCTTTCGTCGATGTTTGAATCATTGATAATGGATCAATGCGCGGGGAAGAGAGAAATTGAGCTCTCTGAAATCCTTTTTGGGCCAGTATTCTCATGAGACGAATAATTGAGACTAAAATGTATTTTTTTAGGCTCAATTAATCGTCTCAAATAGGAGATGACTCAAAAAGTGATTTCATTGAGTTTAATAATTGATTCTCCGCGTGATTCATTATTAATGGTTCATTCATTGATGAAAGAATCCCTGAAGTTCTCCGAAGTACTCCCTGTCACGGCCTTCCTGTTTCATTTAACTTTAACAAGGTATTATTTCATTAGTGTATCAATTATTATGAGCTAAGAATTATAATGAATATTTCAATTTACGTGTGCTTTCTCTTTTCAGTTCTGTGTCCGATGACTTGGTGAGTTCTGCACACAACAGCACATGGTGTGCTTTAAATGAGTGAGTCCTCAAATTAATTGTTCAAAATTTAAATTTTAATATTAATACTAATTATCTATCTTTTTGTTTTTTCAGTTCGTGCTCTGACGTTCCTGGTGAGATTCCGGATCATCATTTATCTTTATATTATCTCTTTTTTTAATTCTTATTAGAACTATATTGTATTTTGGAAATAAAATCCTCTTTCTTTGTACCTCGTCTTTACGTTCAATAATCATACCTAATTTAAATTATCCCGCCACTTTTTAATATCATGTGTACATGAGTACTCCGTTCGCGTCGCGCTCTTCGTCTTTTTCTCACACTAGAGGGCGCCAGGTAGATATTCCAACTGGATCATCAGTCAATATCAATCAGCTGGCCACCAATGTTTCCCAGTTGTTTGGTAGTTGATTAATTAGTGAAATTAGTGAGTTTTCGTGAAAATTAAGTGCAAATTATTAATTGTGGTGAGTCAGTTGTGTTCCCTGGTGGAAAAGGGATGTTTTACTCATTTTTTCTTTTCTTTACAGTTAGATTTATCCCACGGAGCATCTGATAGAATTCTTCGCAGGTTTCTAACCCAATTTGATCATTTTCTTTATTTCTTTTCTTTCTTGTACATTTCTCCATCAATATCAACTTTATCGATTCTTTCTTCTTTTCTTCTCTTCCTATTGTTTTCCTCTTCATTCATTTTCATTTCTTTCATTATTTCTTTTACTGTTCTTTCATTTTCATTTCTTGTTTCTCTTCTCTTTTTTATCGTGATTTCTATCAGTTTCTCTCTGTCTTTGCCTACGCTTTGTTTCCGCATTCTTCTCTGTCGCTTTCGCTTCCTAATTTCTAATAATTTTGGTTTTTTTTCAGGGAATTTCATCTGTCTCATATTTTTGCGTTTTGTTTTCATAATTTTCATAATCAGTTCATTCAATCTTTACCTTTTGAAGACTCAGTGTCATAGATATTGTAATCTACTCATTCAAACTGTCAATTTTGACCTCTCTATCTCTCATCAGCTAATTTTTCTTGAGCTGTTTACAATATATATTCAGCTTCCTTTAAGCTGTGGTTGTTATTGTTGTTATCAGCTCAATCAAGCTGTCCTTGAACGATCAGTTCCACCTCAGCTCTACATTCTTTTTAAGCTGTTTCAAATACTTATCCAGCTTTTCTAGAGCTGTCACCATTCCAGCTGATCCGAGCTGTCATCCATTTCAGCTGATTCTCTTGATCATTAAGTTCTGCAGCAGCTGTATTGTCCAGCTAGTTAAAGCTGTTATTGTAATAATTCGGAAGTCTTATAAAATATTATTCGCTCATAATTTTTCAATAAATAAAAAATAAATTAAACAGCAAATAAATTGTAATTTTCATTTCGATCATAATGCCCTCATTCAGTCGTCAAAGAATATTGGCCAGTGGGCGGGAGGCTTGGTTGGCTGATAATGAAATGGATCACTTTGCACGCCTCCTCCATCAACAATTTCAATTTCAATTCCGGGAATCCTGGAAATTCCAAATTCCGGAATTTATGGAACCAATTGATCCTAAGAAGAGTCATATTCATTTACTGCACAGTTCAAGTGAAGACTTCTCTAAAGCAGATGCTTGGCAAATGCGTGGTGGACATTGGATTTGCATATGGTTTGATACCAAGTCCATTCATGTATATGATTCTTCGAATGCATATGAGCTCAAGAATTGTCATAAACAGTTTTTACAAGCTCTGTATCCAGCGTTGGTGCTCGATGATGTAAACATCAAGTTTTGCACAGTTCAACAGCAAAAGAATGGGTTTGATTGTGGGGTTTTCGCCATCGCTTTTGCTGTATCAATTGCTTTCGGAGACAATCCGGAACGAATCACATATGACGTTTCGAAAATGCGAACACATTTGCTACATATTTTTGAGACTGGAACGATTTCCAGATTTCCTACTATCTCGGTGCCTAACAAGGTCAAGACTTTAAAGCGAAACACATCAATCTCCACCAATCCAATGATGAAAAAGAAAATATTATTGGATGAAAACATGGAAAATCCAGAAAAGAATGGCAAGACGTATACTCGAGCTGGAATTGATGGAGATCAATCGCTTGGAGATGAGAGTGTCACGCATCCAATGGACATTGATTCAAGCAAAAATGAGAAACCTCCGTTGAAACGAGTCCTTCGAGAATTACTTTCTGATGGGAATACAAATTCAAATGTTCCGTCTACGAAAAAAAGGCGAAATGTTAAGAATCAAGATGTTCTTCCGTTGCGCACTGAATTTTTGGATATGATTAGTAATAACGAACAACTTAAACAAGAGCATATAAGCTTTTTCGGACAGATATTATCAAAGTATTCAGATTATCGTCATCAAGACACATTATTCGTGCAAAGACCTCAGTGGATTACGCCAATACCTTCTGCGATGAAACATATCCAGATTCTATATAGCAATGATGGTCAATGTAGTGGTAAATTCGGTCATTGGATTTGTAGCTTCTATGATGGTAAACACATAAATATCTATGACTCTATGAATAGTCGTTCTTTACATAATGACCACTTGATATTTCTGCAGCATCTTTATCCATTCTATAATGTGACGAACAGTTCAGTACAATTCAAGACTGTACAAACGCAATGTAACGCAGTCGACTGTGGCGTTTTTTCTATAGCTTTTGCTATAACTCTATTATTCAGAGAAAATCCAGAGCGTGTAAAATATGATGTATCTCTAATGCGTGGGCATTTGCTCAATATGTTTCAAACTATGAAGATCAGGCAATTTCCTACGATTTCCAACCTGAACATATCAAAATCCTTTTCTCTACAAGAGATTCGGAAGAAAGAAAAAGGCGCATATCAGCAGCGCATCTCCAATGATAAGAAGTTTTCGTGCATTGATGACGATGCTGGAAGCTCGAGAGAGAGAGAATACGTTCAACAGGTTGATAAGAAAAGAGGAAATCTCGTCAAATCTAGTACTCAAGGTCATTCGAATATAAAAAATTACAAAATGAGTGCTGAAACAATGCCACCGAATTTTGTTGGAATTGATACAGGAGACTTGGTCAAAACTGACAGAGTCAATGAAACTGATCCTCATGATTTGGGACATTGTGAAACAGTTGACAAGAAGATTGATGCTGTGAATAAACAGATAATCACACTAGGAAAACAATCGATAGCCGTGTTAAAAGATGAAAAAAAGTCTTGCAATAAAGAAAAAAAGAAAAACGCCACGAAACGAGTAATGAAAGAAGGTACTACTCAAGTGACTTCTAAAACTCGAGAAATTAAACAGGAAACTATTCCAACCAAATCCTGTCCTGAGCACTACGTTGAAAAATTAGTGAACGTTATCAAGAAATTTGGAAAAATGAGTTCAGCAGAGAGTAGTCTCGAAGCTCAAAAGATAGTCAAGTGGTGTATCGAACAACGAAAGGCTTATATAAAAGATTTGAATCGTTGGTTAGATACACTACGCAACACTGCAGACCACCATCTCACCAAAATGAACGGTAATAAGAATGAAAATAAAGCAACGAATCTCTGTGGGTCGTCCAGACATACATCATCGACAGAAGCCTATTTCTATGAAATAGTATACACGTTCAATATACCCAAAACTTTCCCAATACAAATGAATCTGAAGGGACAGGCAATGAATATATTGCCATTGATCAAAGATAGGATGCATCGCACAAAATGGGTATGTGACGTATACTGTCATATCTCACAGAATGAGGATGTACTCGGAGATTATCAAAAATTTCTTGAATCTTTGGCAGTGCAAAAGCTACGTACTCTACCAGAATTTTTGAGAAGCTGCTTCTTCAAACATTCAGCTGATAAGTTGGGTCACCAGGCTCATTGTTATGTACAACAGAATCCGTGCAAATCTCTGTTCTTTTCCGTAGAAATGTTAGCATCCCACTTTCCAACCGTAAGAAATGTAAAAAGACTTTTATATAAACTTAATGAATCATTAGAGAAATTGGCTTACCTCGATAACGCTCTAGAATCGACAGATTTAGATACATTGAGAAAGATATCTAATGATATGAAGAAATCAGGACAATCTTTTGACTCTTTAATAACAGGAAATGATGATTTGGATGAGGATATGATACAAATCAGGTATAAAAAAGCCTTTGTAGCAATGGCGAAACGGGGTATGCCAGAATATCCATGCATTTCGTGCCAGAAATGGAACTGTAGAACTGCCATCAGAGCTATCGAACACCTACAGCGCGATATTCAATGCGTGCATTGGGACAATTTGAAAGGCTTCATTAAAGAGAATACCTCTTACTTCAGTGATTACATATGTGATTATTGCTTGGGAAAGTTTCGACAGAATCAATTACCACCAACTTGCATATTGAATAATCATGTTGTAGGTGAAGTACCTGACGAAATCAAAAATATGAATGAATATGAAAGAATACTCATTCAAAGAGCAAAAGTCTTCCAAGTTGTGCAGAGAGCGGGAACAGTTCAGAAGAAAAACATTCCACATACGATGCGGATCCAGAAACTGAAAGGTCAAACATTCCATTTGCCATTACCATTGGAAGAAACTCTCGATAAAATCGCTGCAACAACTGATCCTATTAATAGAAACCATGAGTTATATATCTTAATCCGAGGGCTCCCCAATAAATCGAGTATTGTTTGGCAAAAATTGGTCAGTACGGAGAAGGTATTCACAGCCTTGAAATGGTTACAAAGTAACAATCCACTTTATGCCAATATCGAATTGCCAAAATCAGCTCAAAATCTGATGGAATGGGTAACTGGTGACGACATTGAATATCATATAGAATTAGATGAAAGTGATACAGATGATGATTGTGAAATGGAATCTGAGGCTAATCACAACGAAGGCGGAAAAGAAGCTCAGGACGATGATCCAAGCTCAATTGCTACATCCAGTTCCGCAACACAAATAAATAAAAAAGCTAGGGAAAAAGAAACGAATGAAGGAGGAGTTATCTCTCCTGGTGGTGCTGAGGCTCCTCCTAGACCATCTCCAATGGTCACTCAAATTTCCGAAACCTCCCAGCGATTTGAGCAATATACAGTTTATCCGACGCACGATAAACGAGTCAATGATACCGCCTGTAATTTATATCAAATGAAGAAGGTACGGGACATACCATTGAATTACAACACGGAAAACTTGGATTTACTATGTTTTCCTGATTTATATCCATATGGCGAGAATGGGCAAGGAGAAGAACGCAATACGCCTATTCAGGACCAGGAATACATTAAGATGCGACTATGCTCGAGAACAGCACGGTTTCGATTGAACCAACAGTATTTGTTCTATTTATTGAATAATACCAATATTAGACAAATTAACAGTGGGATTTATCACACCTTGCACGTCACGAATCCCCGCCAGAAGTATACAGCGGGGAGTTATTTGCAACAAATTCGAGACGGAGGGGCAGAAGGAAATATGAACACGATTTTCGAACGTCTTCGTAATTCGGAACAATATTGGAAAAAGCCCCGGAACAATTTGAAATGCATGGCTAGACATTACGGACCCGCCACATGGTTCCTTACCGTCAGTCCTGCAGAATGGAATTGGAAAGATATGATTCTCTATGTGCGCAGCATTAATACTCCGTATTTGGACAGATTGTCTGATGGTGAAGTCATCGCAGCAGATCCTGTTTCTGTATCTAGATTTCTCGATACAAAATTCCATGCTCTACTCGATTTTCTTCTATCAGATGATCATCCGATCGGTAAAATCATACATTATTTCTGGCGAAGAGAATACCAAGGACGTGGAACCCAACATTTCCATTTATTGATATGGGTTGAAGGAGCACCGATTGTCGGTATAAATTCTAATGACGAAGTAGCTGAGTTCATTATGAAGTACGCTACTTGCACTATACCTGATAAGAATATCTCTCCAACTTTACACCGTCGTGTTACTACGTATCAAAAGCATAAACATAACAGTTATTGTTTACGCTCGAAAAAAGAGAAGTCTGGAAAAATTACAAAGAAATGTCGATTCGGCTTCCCACGCCCTGAAACTGATAAATTTATCTTACGTGATCCTGCCATTTCGATTGCTGGAAGAAAAAAGTTGAAATCAAAATCTAGATTCTATGATCTACCTCGAAGTAAAGGAGAAATTTTCATTAATGATTACAATCCAGCAATTCTTGTTGCCTGGGAAGGAAACATGGATATTCAGTTTATTGGAGAGAGCTCATCGCTCTTGACTCAATACTGTACGAAGTATTCTACAAAATATGAAATATCTAAAACATCTACTGTTATCGAGGAAGCGACCTCTACAAAAACAGTGAGACAAAAATTATGGAATATAGGGATGCGTGCCCTCCAACATCGTGAACTCGGAGCTCTCGAAGCTGCAGATACGCTATTAGGAATTTCTCTGTATGGAACTGATTCTCACACTACCATCAAATGGTTAGATGTAAGAATGGTTCGAAGTCGAAAAGTGAAGGATTTCGACAAAATCGAAAAGTTGGACAAAGAATCCACAGATATATTTTGCCCTTCACTCATTGATGATCATTACCCAAATCGTCCCAAAGCACTTGAGTCTTTATGTCTCTATGATTTTTGTAAATGGTATGACATCGTCAGAACCAAACCAAAAACTGAAGGAGTTGAGTACTACGAGTTGAAGCCTTCTTTATTTTTGAAGAGGCGTGAGCGAGGTTACTTAATTAATCATTGGAGACACAACATTAATACTGAGCCGGAAAAGTATTTCTTCACCTTGTTATTACTATTCAAACCGTGGAGGGATACAGATGAACTGCGGAAAGGTTTTGCTTCTTATACTGAGACTTTTGAAAATGAAAAAGAATTGCTTGCCAAAGCGTGTGAGTATCATCATGAAGCGGAAGCTTTCCAAAAAGGATTAGATTACATTTTGGAACAAATTCGCGATGAAATCGAAAAACCGGAGAAAGAAATAACGCAATCTCCTGGAATCGAGGCTGGTGGTGATCCGAAAGAGGGCAAAATAGCCATGAAAGAATTCAATGATATGGAGGAAAAAGCTGTGAAGAGAGTAGATTTGAGTGTTATGATTGACCAAATGAATATAGACCAGAAAAGAATTTTTGATAATGTGAAAAACGTATTATCTTCAAAGAATGAAATACTGCGTCTCTATGTCAGCGGTGAAGGTGGAACGGGAAAAAGTTTCTTGATTGAAGTAATAAGAACATGGGTTAGTAAGGAAATGAATAAAAAAACAGCAGTTACGGCCCCGACAGGTATCGCAGCCTTCAATACAAATGGATTGACCATTCACAGGTATTTTCAACTGCCCATCGAGCATGATGATACTCCAAAATATAGGCAGCTATCCGATAATTTGTTGAAACTCATGCGAGAGGAAATGTGTGATGTTGAGCTCATAATAATTGATGAAATATCGATGGTATCTAATATTACCTTGCTGTACATTAATCAAAGGCTTATGGAAATATTCGACACATTCGAAGACAATGATGGCTGGTTTGGTAAAAAACACATTCTCTTTTTCGGAGATTTATTGCAATTACCACCCGTTCGCCAAGATCCACCCTATGTCAAACTATCATCAATTGAGGTAGAAAAACGGTTGGGATCTCTGTGTAGTATAAATATGTGGGTAGATTTATTCAAGTATGATGAATTAACGATCAATATGCGTCAACAGAAAGATCAAGCTTATGGGAATCTTCTCTCTCGTTTGAGAGTCGGTGCAATCACTGTCGAGGACATCAATTTGTTGGAAACTCGAAAATTCGATATAGGGTCACCGAAAACAGCAGAAAGAGTTCGTCTGCTGTCAATGTACATGAAAAATTTACCCTCAGACGCTGTATGTTTACTAGCAACCCGTAAACAATGTGAATGCTTGAATACGATCATGTTGGAGGAGCTTCCCACCGATGAAATAGTACTCATAGCCGAAGACTCAATAGACTGTCGTAATCCCCGACTGAGGGCGTCAGCTATAAAAATTCTTGAAAAGGTGGAAAAAAATGATCGTTCGTCTGCTGGTTTAGCAAAAATTATAACCATTAAGGTAGGTGCGAAGGTTATGGTGAGAAGAAATATCGATGTTACAATCGGTCTGGTGAACGGAACGATCGGAGTTGTAACGTCTGTCGTAAAATGCATTGATCGAGCGGTGGAATATATCAAGTCCATAACTATACGTCTTGCAACCGGACAAGAATGTGGAATTGAGCGTATGGATGTGAAGTTTGAAATTATGAATGATACTTACATTACGAGAAGTCAGTTTCCACTTTCTCTGAGTTATGGAATTACAATCCATAAGAGTCAGGGATTAAGTTTGCACAATGCAGTCATGGATGTGGGGCAGACTATATTTTCTTCCGGTCAAACATATGTTGCCCTCTCCAGAGTTACGACTTTAGAGGGAGTCCACCTAATCAATTTTGATCCCTCATCAGCGAAAGCCTCCTTGGCCGCAATTGAAGAATACAATAGACTTCGAGCAGAGTACAGACCCGACTTGGCTCAAATCGTTCTGTCTCACAAATATTGGGCGAAAGTATGGGATACCCAATGGGCATTTGAAACTGGCTCTACTGACGAGGCGAGTGTTCATACCAAAAAAGATACTGTCAAAATATCTGTTTGTGGTTTGAACAATACTGACGGTAGCTCTAGTTATGCAAACGCAGTAGTTCAATGCATCATTCATTCTCCTATTATATGTCGGGAAATACAACAAACTCCTGGAGATGAGTATGCAGTGATAAATAATTTCCTCCGCAAATACATGGAAAGATCACAAGTTTTGGATGCAAGCATGCTGAGGCAGTTTGTAGGAAGTTCGTTGTGCCTTGACAATGAGCAGGATCCAGTTTTATTTCTGGAGCATTTTTGCAATAAAGTAAGTGGACTACGACAACATGTTCAACAGGAGCTAACTTATCTTGATCGATGTAAATCATGTAATTATACAAAAACTTATAAGAAGAACAATTTTGTGATGACTTTATCATTGGAAGACATAAAGCAACCGGTGGCTTTGAATGACTTGATCAAAAAGTCATTTTCACGTTGGACCGATGTCCTTCAATTTTGCGACAATTGTGGACATGCCACTAACTTTGCACGTAAGACAGAGATAACTAATAGTAACGCTGTCCTTATCATCAAGATAGATATTTTCCCGTGCAACAAGAAAGATATAAAACAGAAAATTAGCAATTGGAGGATCAAAGCAGTTCCAACGACTGTAGTTGGTGTATGTGATAAATCGTACTGTGTCAGCAGTGCTGTCTTACACTGCAATGATGAGACGATTGATCACTATACTGCCTTGTTGAGGGATCAAAAAAGTGACTGGATACATGTTGACGATTCAATCATTACAAAAATGCGATGGCCAAGAAACTCCAAAAACGTGTATCTCTTGTTTTTGGAACAAAGTAAATCTAAATGGAAATAATATCCTGATGACAAGATGAAGATTCTCTTTTTAACTTCCTGAGATAGGGAAGTTATTGTAATCATCCCGAAAATTGAAAATCGAATTTTCATGATATCTCCACGTTTCAGGGTCACCGCAATACTCCCCGCCCATTTTCAAGATGATGTATGTATGTATGTATGTGTGTGTAGGTTCGTACGTCCGTGACTAAAAGTTATGGTCGACGATATCTCATGTACGGATGATGCGATCGACGTCATTAATGGCGCAATCGAAGCATCTTCATTCAACTTAGAGCTGAAAAGATTTTGGAAAAAATTGTTTCAGTCGTTCTCTAGTTTTTCCAGGAAAACATAGAATGAAAAAAAAAAATTTTTTTTGTTTGTTTTTCTTCTAAACAATAATAGTACTCTGCGTTGAT
>JAOZGT010000002.1:13455898-13530459 GCA_035578325.1 Coelinius sp. EB29 | reverse complement strand
ATCAACGCAGAGTACTAAATTCGATTTGTGGTCCATCTTGTACACTGAGACCGAGTTTTCTTTTAAAAAAACGCCAAGTAAGCATTTTGACACATATTTTATTATCTTCTGGGCATTTGAAAAAAAAAACAAATGGAGTAAAAAGCGCCAAGTCAGATATGCTTACGGGAAAAAAATTAGTAGAGGCAGGACCAAGGTACTTGGCGCGGTTTTTTTTATTGTCAAAATCCCTGCTGAGCATCATTCTT
Source organism: Coelinius sp. EB29 (assembly GCA_035578325.1). NCBI lineage: Eukaryota > Metazoa > Arthropoda > Insecta > Hymenoptera > Braconidae > Coelinius > Coelinius sp. EB29. The sequence continues at coordinate 13,530,211 of JAOZGT010000002.1, read as the reverse complement.
CTTCTTCTTCTTCTATTCGTTTTGGTTATAACCTCTAGCGGGTGTAGAGGCAAGCACCATTTCTCCTCGTCTGAGCATCATTCGATCAATTCTCAATCTTAGACGTACTGACTGAGAGTCTCGTCGTCTTCATCTTGTCAACCGCGCCAAGTACCTTGGTCCTGTCTCTACTAATTTTTTTCCCGTAAGCATATCTGACTTGGCGCTTTTTACTCCATTTGTTTTTTTTTTTCAAATGCCCAGAAGATAATAAAATATGTGTCAAAATGGTTACTTGGCGTTTTTTGGTCTCAGTGTACAAGATGGACCACAAATCGAATTTTAACTTTATTGCCTAAAAAAGTGAATTTATCTTAATATTTTTTAATTAAATATCATCAATGACTTATTTGTTAACATGGTTTAAGAATTATTTTGAGTCGTTACGTGATAATTTAAACTTTTTGAGTGTATGTGTGAAGGTAGCTTGAGGAAGGTGGTGCGCGCGCAACATCGTTGGTGTATGGACTGGACAGGCATTATTGAGAAAAATTGTGAATATTGTGACCTCGTGCGCTTAACAGTAACAGGAAAAAGCCAAAAAATCAGGTATTTATGGATTTAATTAATCAAGAAGCGATGGCTATCCACGAGTTTCTTTATATCACACATAAAAAGGAATGGATAATTGAATATTTGATTGAGAAAGGAGTATTGAAGAGCACAGCCATGTGTCCCACGTGCCACAGTGAAATGAGGTTAAATACAGACAAATTTGAAAGAACAATTTAATAACTATATTGGTGAATTTAAATTTATACGTAATAACGACATAAAGTCTATCATCCCAGTATTTTTTGAAAAGATGGGGAATAAAAGTGGCCATGAACTATTTAAGTATGTTGATGATGAAAGATAAAAGTTTAAAAGATGAAAATGAATTTAATAACTAATAGGTAATAATTGATTCAGTGTGTCTCGTGTCTCATGTTGTACAGCAGCTTTAACTACACCAAACTTCATGTATTATGTTAATTTATTTTTTGCCCAATGAAGGTGGGAGGAGGACAGTATATTTTGAGTTGGTGTAAGTTGTAATTCGATTAAAAAAACTGCCAGGAAAATTAAAAAATCGACTTTTGAGGTTTAGTTCGTCTTTGTGGGCCATTGGCACTAATCATGCACTGGCCCACAAACATTTTTGGGACCTCAACTCCACCACGTCCACGTCGTGGTCCTGGTAGTATGACTGAGAGTGGAGACACGTGTTAGAGTCAATAAAAATATTAAATAACACCAAAAAAGTCGATTTGTAAGTTATGGGTCCGACATGTACACTGAGACCGAAAACTCCGTTTTCGTTTTTTTTTTCAAGATTAGATCCTTCTCTAATTATCCGTAACAACTTTTTCCTCTCTCGATCCATTTTGATAGAACTATGGGTATGCTTTGACTGGCACTCTAAGAGCCCCATCAGAAATACATATATACACATCCACACACACACACACACATATATATATATACACTGAGGATGAATCATTCATGTATGAGATCATCATCTAAAAAAGTATGACTAAGACACAGAGAACTTTCTCATAGGTTCTTGAAGGTTCTCGAATTCTCGAGAAAAAAAGTTTCGAATATTCTAGAGATTTCTAGAGTACTGTGACATCATCATTTTTTGTGGAATGAGTGTTCCGTATATAAGGACTGCTGTTAAGACCCTCCAACATCAGTCTATCGCTAATAGTAGAGCAGTAGCAACTTGAATGAGATATTGAGTTCACACATTCATATTATCACAATTGGTAAGTAACTTTAACAAATCAGTAAATGTTTTTTTCTCATTTTTTTTTCCCCCCTATGGCATATTCTTATTATTTCGAAATGAATGTTCTATGTTCTAGGAAAAGATGGATCTTTCGAAGATAAATAACATTGCCAGTCAAGCATATCCCCCAACGAAGAAAATGGCTGAGCTGGATCCAAACACAGATTATACAATTACTGGGATGAAGACTGTGAAAACCAAATTTGGAATGAGTGTTGTCGTCACAATTGATGGATCTTTCTCAGTCTTTCTACCAGATCGATTAGTAAAGCTTCTGCTCGATGATCAAGAAATCTACACCAGACTTTCTGAAGCAGTAGCAGAGGGTTGTTTAAGGTTGAAATACCCCGGGAAGAGGAGTGAATGCGAATTCAAATATATCCGTGAGGAGAAGAAATGAGAAAACTTCATATCGAATTATGAAACATCAGATGTATTGATTTATGATAATAAAAAGCTTTCATTGAAACTACATTATGAAAGTGTGTTATTTCAAACCCATTATCCCTCCTTTACTCTCATTTTAATTAGTTATAGATTGAACTAAGTTCACTATTAGCCTCTCATCATCATCTCGCTAATTTGAAAATTTCAAATACTAAAATTTACGATAGATGGAGTTGGCTCTCCATTCTACATTGATCTATGTTCTATAAATGAAGATGGTTCACTCAGAAGTGTGTGGGGGATTGCGGGTACTAATGTCTTAAATGATGGCTAGCATGGATATGAAGAACCCTTCCATACCAACGCTTCAAAAACTTGGCTGTGGTGGTGGTTACTCTTAGTTTTCACTGGTATAAGACCCAATTCATCTCTCTCTCTCTCTCTCTGATGAACATCTTTTTTACATTGGTTGGAGTACTACTTTATCGGTTGCATTATAAATGAAGGGAACATGGTGTTTGATTTTAAAAATTCTTTTATGTATTGTTTCCGATATGAAAAATGAATACATAATGATACATAAAGAAAAATAGAACGTATGAAATATGAAAAAGTAGAAAGTTTAAAACACAAAATATGACACATAAAATGTGGAAAGTAGAAAAATCTAAAATAATTATCCTTCTCGCTTCATATTATATAAAAATATATATTATATAAAAATATAAGATGAAAATCTAAAACGTATGGTTTTTTTCTCTTTTCTAAATTCTATATTTTTCGCTTCTCTCCTTCCACTCCCCTCCTGATAGCTGCCTATGCTCTTTGGTAGTTCCATGGACGACGCTCCACATCAATCACCAGGTTGAGACTCGCTGTAACAAAATAAATACCAGAAACCCTTAAATATCATGATTTCCTATCTGTTATCAATTTGGAATCGATCCTTAATCAGTTATCTTTGAAATGAACTACTATTTGCAAATTTCTTTTGGAAAAAAAAAATGAAACTTACCTGATATGAACAATGTGAAACCTCCACGAGGAGAATCCCCTCTCTCTTCAGGAATATCATCATCATCATTGTCATCATCATCATCATCAGTTTCACCAACATTGCCATTTCGATCCTCAATCACAGCAAGCTTCCCATAATCAAGCACAACCGTTTCAGCATCGGAGTCGATCTGGTCCTGATTGTTGTTGTCTCTTTCTACCCCACTGAGGCTCAACTCCAGTTCTTCTCCTATTCCTCCATCTCCCTCTGACCCACCTACGGCTTCGATGGCTCCATCTCCTTCCATTGTACCCTTACATACATTCTCAGCATCTCTCTCTGCGGCACTCTCGACTCCATGCCCTCCATCTCCTCCATGTTTTTCTGTTGCACTCTCATGATCATTGTTCTCATCTCTCACTGATGCGCTCTCGCTAACATTCACTCTATCTTTCTTTGTTGCACCCTCACATCCACTTGTGCTGGCCAGACATAACGCCTCAGTCACGGTCCCTTTATCTGCTCTTGGTATGGCATACAATGACCCACATAAGTCATTTGTCCAATCAACCTCCGCTGTGAGCCACAAATCGTTCAACAGATTTTCATTGATCCATTCTTCATTGATATATAATTTATTTTTTTTCATCAACAGCCGTTTTTCTTCTTCTTCTTCTTCTTCTTTTGGTTTTTCACTTCCTTCAATCTCTAAAACACTCACTGTTTCATTCAAATCTTGGAGTCTTTTTGTAAGCGGGATGTCGTCGATTTCTTCTTCATACACCAAGGTCTCATCATTCACCACTTCTAACTTTTCTTCTTTCAAATTTTGGAGTCTTTCTGTAAGTGGCATGTCATCGATATCATGTTTCACGATATCTATTTCTTCTTCACCCATCAAGATCTCTTCATTATCATCGATATTCAAAACTTCTGGCTCTTCTTCTTCTTTCACTTCATTTTCCTCATCCTTCAATCAACATATGTTCACCATCATCTTCACCGCTAGCACTCTCATCATCATCATATTCAGTTGGTAAATCGATTTGAAAATCTCGAATTCCCTTTCTTTCCTTGAAAGTGATTTGATCGAACCAATATTCATATGATAAATGCACAATCATCATAGTTGCAACTCCGAGTGCTCTTACAAAAACTCTTCGAGGCTTCAGACGTCGGTAGTCTGCGATGATTTGAGCGAGACCTCTCGTTAATATATGTGGAGGAATCTCCAATGCCCATTTCACTGGCATTTTCACTGTTATCACCGATGGGAAAAGCTCATATTCACCAAGGGTATTTCTAAAATCTAATAAAAATTCAAAAAATTTTTTTTGAAAAAAATTTCGCCAAGTACTCGTTTCATTGCGTTGGAATTGGCAGAAAAGTATTTGTTGAAAAATGAGATCCTGTGAGCCCTAAAATTACGCAAATGACCACAAATTGTTCTGAATAATTGGAAAAAAGAATGGAATGAGAAATGAGCGCCAAGCTTGCTGGAAACTATGAAGAATCAGTGAACAGAAGAAATTGGAAAAAAAAGTCAGGACCAACGTACTTGGCGCGCCTTTCAATGCTAATGTTAATCCTCATCTGAGATTTTTGCGTTTCGTATCGAACTTGGAACTCAGAAGATGCATAATATAGTTCTTAGGTCGACAGGAAACATCGACTCTTGACTCCCTGAGTTTTTTTGGAAAACCGCGCCAAGTACGTTGGTCCTGACTTTTTTTTCCAATTTTTTCTGTTCACTGATTCTTCATAGTTTCCAGCAAGCTTGGCGCTCATTTCTCATTCCATTCTTTTTTCCAATTATTCAGAACAATTTGTGGTCATTTGCGTAATTTTAGGGCTCACAGGATCTCATTTTTCAACAAATACTTTTCTGCCAATTCCAACGCAATGAAACGAGTACTTGGCGTAATTTTTTTCAAAAAAAATTTTTTGAATTTTTATTAGATTTCAATAATTTTTTCAAAATAGAAAAAATTAAAAACCACCTAAAAAATGCGTTTTTTAGAATTATCTCAGAAACTACTTTAGATACAAGATAAAAGGTGGAATACAAAATTGTAGAGTGTAAAATGTTCTACATAAAAGTTCATTATGACTCCACCCCTATTTCCCACCGTTTACCCCCTCAGAGCCGTGTAAAGATTCGGGGTGAGACCAAAATTAGGGAAAAATAATAAAATTGATAGTTTTTAATTTTTTCTGTTGTTAATAGCTCCAAATATTCTCATCTGTGATTTTGCATTTTTCACCCTCAACGAGAAACAGTTTTTGAAAATTTACAATTTCAGATTGGCAATAACTTTTTAACCAATCGATAAATTTAAAAATATCTCAATCGAATCTGTAGATAATTTAATTATGAAAATTCCGGAAAAAAATTTTAATCCATCGATTGGTTAAAAAGTTATTGCCAATCTTACACATTTTTTCTATCCCTCAATAAACCATCAAGAATCAAATCAATTTTGGAATCAATTTATTGCGCCATCTGAGTGGGAAGAAACAGACTTTCATGAGAAAATGGCGCTGATGTCGCGTAAAACACTAGATCCGACATAGAGTCCCTAGAGTTACCGACCGATTGATGGCAATCGCTGAACATCGAAAATAAAAATGCGATTACGTTCATTTCATTGCAGCTGATATAAACTGACGGAGGTCGGTTATATCGCGAATATAAATTAAATCCGCACGACTTACAGGATCTTTGCGTACGAGTTTAATTTCTTATGGATCCTTACCTTGAAGTGCTAGGCACATCTAGCACTGTCTATTCGACTCCGGTATACTCGTTCAAGCGAGAGCGTCTTAACGGTAGCGGGAGGTTCAGAAATCATTCAATTATTAAAGGAAGAATTTAGTTTATTTCGAATAACGGAGCAAATTATGGATTTTGGAATGTTTTCATGAGTTGACATAGAATTTGAACATAAGCGTGGTCGAGAACCGGAGCGACACGCAGGTCGCAACTCTTCATATCATTAACAAATTGAAGTTAAGGAATTGGGGTGTTTCCATTTGGCCAGAAGGAATTGATAATGACTCACCTCTAGATTATCTGGATTTTATACGGACTTGACAATTTGGAATTAGGTTTGTGTCGATAAATCTGTCTTAAGGGTCTGTCTATTCACAGGTGCGCACGATCAGTTAATAATGGCTATTGTTCAATTTGTTTACAAGTCAGCGATTTCACTATATTCTACTTCAACTCTTATAGAATTAGTTCACTCGTTGTACACTACACAAGCCTCTATGATGTCGTTGAGTTAATCAGGAGGTTTATTGGCCCCTCTATTTAATTTGGGATTAACCAGCAAATAGCATTATATAGTCCGAAAGGAGATTTTATGGTAAAGGTTCTCTGTCACTGAATTTATCAAGATTTTCCTTGTTAATGATGATGTAAGCTAACCAATTTCTCTAATAGTTCACGACGTCCTTCTCTCGGAATTTAATCTATTACACAATCACACAGTTTACTTTCAGTCTCCAAACACTGCGGTACGGTGTAGCAATATACACCTATTTTACAATTTTAAATGGGTCCAATCAGTGACACATTAGGTATGATATGCTCCGAACTCACGACTACGAAGTTGAGCGTAGTTGTCGCGGATTTTATTGTTTGGACTGTGAAAGTCTTTATTGAGTTACACCTCGATTTACCGATCGGTTAAGCCCAAGATTAAGGGAAACGAACTCGGCGTTGGGTTAACTAAAAGAAATATCACAGGAGTCACAGACGTTATACCATTGCCGGGCTAACGGTGACTGCTTTTCCAACCGGCGGTTCCACGTCGCGATGCTCTTCGCCAGGATGCTTAGGTCATCCCTTTCCGAGCACACGTGCAAGTCAGTGAGCAAGGCTAATAAGTGTGAGTATAAGAATTTGCTTATTCTCGCTCTTATCAACTCTACTATCCGATGGACGGTGGGAAACGCGAGTTAGCTTCTCTAAGAACGGATGAATTCGGAGCATTACTGGGTTTAAAATAAATGGAAAATAATACAAAGTCTTGGCGAAGTGACATGGATGGGGGGACAATTCTTGTTCGGTGTTACTTTTTTTTTTTTTTTTTTTTTTTTTTAACAAGGTTTTTATTCAGGTACGTCATTATTTACATTATTTACAGTATGTATATACATTTATAAAAACTAGTAATAGAAAAAGTTTATGTACAATATCATTTGTTTTTTTAATTTTTAAACTTAAGTCACATTGTGGCATTCGAGTTCATTTTGTATTTGTTTGTTTTACTTGATTTTTCAATTAGTTATTTTTTGTTTTGTGTTGCATTCATTAGAATTACATTGGATATCGTTGGATTATGTGCTTAAAAAAAGAGAATACAGTTTGCATTTTATGCGAAAAAAAAAGCACTACAATATTTGCGGGAAGAGTAAAAAAAAAGGATTGTAATTTTTAAATTACGGTTGCGATGTATTTTGATCGTGTGATATGTGTATTTATATATCTATTTTTTTTTTCTTATGTATATGTATAAATATCTAGATATGTCCGCTTTTTTTGGATCTATCAGCGTGTGTGTGAGCTTAGTTAATAATACAATAGATATATATATTTTTGTTTTTTATTTTTATTTTTTGTTTAACTTCAGATATTTTCTGATTAGATTAAATCAAATCCTATGGAGGACGGTAATTATCTCGCGTGAATCGGTTTTGGGGTTTATTTTTGTTCTGGTTTTTGTGTATTTTCTCGCGAATTTTCATTTCTTTTATGAATTTATCGTTGTCTTCAATCCACCAAAATTTTTTATTAACTCTTGAGAAGTCTATTTTATCGATTATAGGAATGTCCCTGGAGTAAGTAAATTCAGTATTCTCAAACTCATCAATAGGAATTTTTTTGTTATTTTTGTGTCTAGATATATGATAAAGTATTGGTGTATTCAGTTCGTCCTGGAATAGGCCCATTTTATCATATTGTGTAAAATATTGTGGCTTGATGTCTCCGCATCTTGCTCGACCAATTGCTTCATTAGCTGGGTAGTCTGTTAGTGCGTTAATTGTTGGGTTATCTATGGATTTTAACTTATTAAAATAATTTCTAGTCAGTCTGAGAATGAAATTATCTATTCTTGGGATTTCAGCTGTGTTGTACAGTATTTTATTACTGACTTGGTGTCGGTAGTTAGTATGAGATGATCTGTGTAAGAATAGACAAGTTCGTAAACATTTTCTTTCAAATATTCTGAGGTTTTCCATTTGGTGGGCACCCATGTTCCAGAGGACTTCAAGGCCGTATGTTAGTAGAGGTCTTATCAATAAGAGGTAACAAATTACTCGCGCTTTTTTATTAACGAATTTATTATGGAATAAGAAGCTCAGGGAGTGATATCTTTTTCTGGCTTTTTCAATTTGGATGTCTGTATGTTTAGAGCAACGTGCGAGTTGATCGATGTTAACTCCTAGATATTTAACAATGTTTTTGTTGGGGATTATGGTTTCTGTGTTCGTTATCGCGTCTCTAATCGTAATTTCAAATGTTTTTATGCTTTCTTTTTTGCGCTTTGACATGTTTTCTATCGTGTTTCTGAATAAAATAGCTTCACTTTTGGTTGGATTAACTTTAAGATTCCATGTTGAGTACATGTTATTGGCTTTATTCACTAAAGTATTCAGTTTTTTAGATATTTCATTGCCATCGTTACCTGCTACATAGATTATTCGGTCATCTGCGTAGGCGATAGAATGTGTGTCATTATCATTATTTAATTCGAATGAATTAATCATATGAGCCGTGAAAATGGAGAATAGTACTGGGGAGTTAATAGTTCCTTGTTGTAATCCCTCCTTAATGTAGAACATTGAGCTGAGGGAGTTGTTATGGTTAATTACTCTAAAATTTTTTTCGTGGATCATGTTCCAGATGGTTCTGATCAATGGGGTCGAAAAGTTATTTTTTAACAATATGAAGATCAATCCGTTGATCCAGACTGAATCGAAAGCTTTTTCAAGGTCGAGTAAAACCGCGCCGACCATTTTGTTTTTGAATCTGTTTTCATTAATGTCAGTTAACAATTTATTGACGGCGTGTAGGGTTGAATGATTATTTCTGAACCCATATTGGTTGTCTGGGATTATTTTATTGGATTTTTCATGTGTGAGGATAGAGTTATTTATCACAGCTTCATATACGTTGCTGAGTGCAGGAGTCATGCTGATGGGTCGGTAACTGGCGGGCTCTGTTAGATTTTTTCCTTTTTTATGTATCGGTATGACAATGGCTGTCTTCCATTGTTGAGGGAAATAATAATTATTCAAGGAGTTGTTAAATATCTTTGTTAAATCATATATCATAATGTCCGGAAGGTGTTTAATGATTATTGGAGGAATTCGATCACTTCCGTTGGAGATTTTGTTGGGAAGGTGTTTTAGTATGAGTTTAACTGTGATAAAGTTGGTGAAGTAGTTTGTGTGTTCTAGGTTATTGCCAGCTGTTGTGGATGTATTATTATCGGTGAAGATAGTAACTGTGATGTTATTAATTGCATCATTTTGCATATCTGTTTCAAACTGTTTGATTTTATCATCTATCAGTTTTTTTAAGGGGGTGTCTTCATTGAGATAATGCGGTGAGTTAACCCTCTGGTAATGGGCGCCCATTATGTTAATTATATCTAATTCGTTGTTAATAATGAAATCGTTATTGTTAACTGGTATTTTATCGCGATTACATCCGCTTTCAATAATTAATGAGTCATCATTTGAGTTTATTCTTAGTTCTTGAATTATTTGTTTTTGCTTTGGGCGAAAGATGTTATTTACGGTGGGCATAAATTTTTCAGAATCTCTGAAGTTGATTTTTTTGTATATATTGTGCCAGTGTTTTTCAACAGCTGAGCTAAATTCTGCATCGAGTTGTTTTTTACATTTTTTAATTAGAGATTGCACGTATCTCGTTTCTGAATTGTTTTTCTGAGGGTCCGTTTTTAAGCATTTGTTATAAATTGTGAGTAATTTTGATTTATATTTATGCAATTTGTTGATCTTTTTGTTTGAATATTTAGTGATATTACCTTTTGGCACTATTACCTGTGGGCACTAATTGTTTAATGGCTGATAGAATATATTCAGTGAAATTTTTCGTATGATTATCAATTTCTTCCACGGTAAGGTTCCGGTTGTTTGGGATATCTAATTCATAATTATCGTGTAGGTATTTAGTGAACTCATTCCAGTTTGTTTTTTTATAAATAAAGTAATTTTCGTCAAGGGAAGTGTTTAAATCGATACCCATTGAATCTTTGAGGTCTAGTATCATAATTAGAGCTTTATGGTCGCTATCGTATATGTTAGTGGGTATGTTATCATTATTGAGGTTGCTGATATTTAGTCTAGAATCAATTAGGACTAGGTCAAGATAAGTTTGATGTTGGATATAAGTGAAGTCGTCTGGGGGGATGATATTTAGTTTATATTTGTTGTAATTGGATAATTCCCAGTGTCGTAACTGTCGGCCTCTGTCGTTATTGTCTCGGTCGTTATAGCTTTGGTGTCTTGCATTTAAATCACCTGCAATGAGATAATATTTGTTGTTTTCTGACAGTTTGAGTTCTGAGAAAAGGAATTCGAGCTCATCCAGGAACACCTGTTTTCTTTTATCACTGGTTGTGGCGTATACGCTAATAATGTATAACGAATTAATGTTTATTGTTTTGATTTTGATAATTGTGTATTCGAGTATCGAGTTATTGATTGAATTAGGGTAATTAATTTTCTCGAATTTAATATCTTTTCGTACGATAATTGCCGTGCCTCCAGAGAATTTAGAGTTATTTCTATCATTTCTAACTATTTTGTGATTTTCAAAGTTTATTTTGTGTTTTTTTGTTAATTTTGTTTCACAGACTAACGCGATGTCTATGTTATTTTTAACTTCCCGGGCTAGGGAAGTTATTGTAATCACCCCGAAAATCGAAAATCGAATTTTCATCATATCTCCACGTTTCAAGGTCACCACAACACTCCCCGATAATTTTCAAGAACATGTATGTGTGTGTGTGTGTGTGTGTGTGTGTGTGTGTGTGTGTGTGTGTGTGTGTGTGTGTGTGTGTGTGTGTGTGTGTGTGTGAAGGTGTCCGTATGTGGCCAAAAATTTTCTCCAACGATATCTCGTTAACGGATGATGCAATCAAGGTCATCAATGACGCAATCGAAGCGTCTTCATCTAACTTAGAGCTGAAAGGATTTTGGAAAAAATTCTTCCAGTCGTTCTCCAGTTTTTTCATGGAAACAAAATGAAAAAAAAAAATCTTTTTTTTCGTTTTTTTTGTTTTTTTTTTTTTATCATTGTTATTATTATCATTTTTTTTTCACTTTTCCGGAACCTATCTATTGCTTCCAGATGGAAGCACTGCAATTGTTCAATTTTCATATTTTTTAATTTTGTTTAGAAATCACGTAAAATAGTCTGTAAAAAAATGATGTTTTCAGCTCATGTTCGCATGTGCGCATGTTAATCAACACATTTTTTGAGGCCGATTTTTTTGAAAAATGAATAATTACATTTAATTGACCCGTTACATTTGACCCGTGGGTCAAGAAATTTTACAATTTTTTTTTTTTTTTTCCTTCAAAATAAAACGGGTGAAGAGTTTTTTTTGCTAATCTTACCGACACGTGCATGGGAGCCGAATCAACCAGAGAGGTAGAAGGGGGGTAAATCCTAAGAAACATTGCGAACATTTCGAAAATAATCCTTGTCATCGTGGAAAAATCGCTTTTATTTGACAATTGCAGTATTTCCCAAAAATTTCGATATTGATAAATCAATTCTTCTCATATTTCATTTGAAAAATAAAAAACGATAAATCAACGAGAAAAATGTAACAGTTATTATCCAACGATGATTCCCTTCAATAATCGGGCATTCATTGGTAATGTAGGAAATTACCTGAGTGGTATTGAGAACTGGGCAGTGCGTAATCTTGCCGTTTAGCGCTTGAGTGGTGTGTCAGAGAGTGGGGGGCCTTCTCACGAAAGAGCATCCGCCATCATTCGATAATCAGCTGTGATCGATCCTTCTTCGAGGAAAGTTATCAGAGCTGTTTTCCAAATTCCCTTCCAAATCCCCGTTATATTTCTTCCCTCCAGCAGAAATATAGCAATCAATAAAGAAAGAAAGGAAATTAGTGTCAGCACAAGGCGACAATCGATTAAAAAAGAGGGGAAATTAGTGTCAGCCCAAGGCGACAATCAATAAAAATAACAGAGAGTGTTTGCCATAGGCAACACAAAATTGAGAGCTCAGTGACAATTTGGAAATTGTCTGCTAGGAGCGACATCAGACCGAACATAACAAGACAAATTGTCGGCCTTAAGAGCAATTGTCTGCCATAGGCGACAGTCAATAAAAATAACAGAGATTGTTTGCCATAGGCAACACAGAATTAAGAGCTCAGTAACAATTTGGAAATTGTCTGCTACGAGCGACATCAGACAGAACATAACAAGACGAATTGTCGGCCATTAGCGACAAAAACTCTACGAGAAAAAAACAGAGGAATTTTGTAGAGAAAATGAGGTCGAAACGACAATCCAACAAAACAATAAACAGAAAAAAGAAGAATATTTACTGTAAAAAAGCAAAAAATGGCACGGTTTATCCAACGAGTTTGAATGAGACAGCTTCTTGTCAACAACAACGTGATAAGAAAGATAAACCAACTAAGAATAAAAGACAGAAAAAAAGAGAGCAGATGAGAATCAAACGTTCTGATCCATTTTACAGAAAATTAGAAAGAGAACAGACTCGTCTCAGAAACCAACAATCACGAATGAATCCTGCTTTTACAAAGAGTGAAAATGAACGAAATAAGGAAAGACTACAACGTTTACGACAAGATCCTGTATTTAAGAAAGAGGAAAATCAGAAAAAGCGAAAATACAGACAATGTAAGAGGCAAAATAAACATTTTAGGGAAAAAATGAATGACACAACCAGAAAATGCATGCAACGCAAGCGAGGAGAAAAAGAATTTCGACAGGATGAACTTAGAAAAAATCGAATCAGAATGATGGTCATCCGAAAGCGTGAGAAGTACATGATTAATGAACGTCGAAGAAATATTGCAAGAAATAGCATTCTTCGACAAAATATGCAATTTGCTGAGAAAGAAATTGCTAATAATATCAAAAGGAATCGCATTCTTCGTAAAAATAGAGCCTACAAATCACGAAAGTTAGCACTCAATGTGGCAAGGAATAAATTGTTGAGGAAGTATGCAAAGTATCATAAAAACGAGATTGCACTTAATATTCAACGGAATAAGAAGTTGCTATCCGATAGCGTGTATAGAGAGAAAACGAGAGAGAAAAACCAGAGACGAATGAAAAAAATTCGCTGCAAGAAAGCCTATAAAATACAAGAGAGGGTGTTAAATCTCCAAAGAATGAAGAAGATTCGAACGAATGAGCGATGTCGAGCACGCGAATTGAGGAAAAATGCAAAAGCACAGCGAGAAAAAAGAAAAATTGATGTATTGAAGTTTCGCGAAAATTTCTACAGTCTCTTATTGGGTAGTCAAAATACAAATCCGACTGCCAAACTTCAAATGAAATTCTTGCAATTCCGTGCGGAAACAGCCTCATTCGTGTGCTGTTGTTGCGAAGGCCTCTTTTTCAGATGTTCCGTTGTAAAATTAAATGAATCAAAAATTATTGATAAAAGTGGCACTTCATTCTTAGCACAAATTAATAATTTCCCCTCAGGTTTCATATGCAACACGTGCAAAACTGCTGCATATCGTGGTCAAGTATATAGGTTAGCAACAAGCAATGGTCTACAATTCATACAAGTCCCAAAATCTGTCCGAGAATTGTCTGATCTTGAGGAAAGAATGGTGGCACCAGTCTTGAATTTCATGCAAATTCGAGCACTGAAACCCTATGCTCTGAATCCGCAATTAGGCCTGAAAGGCAGTGTCGTGAATATTCAAATAGATATTAATGATATGCTACAGGTATTGCCACGTCAATTTAATGAAATGCAGACAGTTCAAATCAAATTGAAAAGACACGTTGATCACAAAAGCCATTATATGTTTGAAGCTATCAGACCAGGCGTGATTTGTGAAGCATTGAAACATTTGATCACGACGCCGTTATATGAAAAGTATGAGATTAAAATAAATGAAGCCTATCTCCAGAACTATGAAAATGATGATCGTCCGATAAATTTCATAGTTGACAAGGATGATATCATTGATAATGAAAAAGCGGATAATGAAACAAATCCGGATATAAATGGGACAGTTGAGGACAATGATATACAATTCAATGAGAAGGAAAATAAGATGGATATTGATCAATTAATTGATTTGAATCAGATAAACAATGACGAGGTTTTGCTCGTTGACCATAATGCAGAAGTCGTAGAAAAATATGCACCAGTTGTGAATATAGTCGCTCCTGGTCAGGATAAACATCCAATGCCTTGGCATAAAATTGAAGACTTGGATGAATTGTGTTATCCCAGAATATTTGCAGGGCACTCATTCAATGTACAAAAACGGATATCTTATTCAGATCGTATGAAGTCAGAAGCAAGACGGTACGATCGAAGATCGTGTATTCCTTCGAGAATTTTGTTCATGGCCAAAAAAGGTTTAGAAATTACATGTTCATCGAGTATAAATATATGTTTGAGACGGACGAAGAACAACGCTGATAAGCCAATTAATGCTGGAAATGCTTTGGATGTTGATTTTAGGAATAATTTGATTGAATTTGATGATGGATTCAGAATGTTAAAATTCGTCAGATCCTCGCCAGCATATTGGGAGCATAAAAAGAAAGAAGTATTGGCAATGATTCGTCAATTGGGCAAGCCTACTTTCTTCCTAACATTATCAGCTGCTGAAGGCCACTGGCCGGAGTTATTACAAACCTTAATGAAGTACAGCGAAAAGGGTCACACTTTGTCCATCAAAGAAGCATATGATCTGGATAATAATATCAAGACTGATTTAATAAGGACTGATCCGGTTACGTGCGCCCGTTATTTTGATCATAAGGTCCAGAAATTTATGTGGCTGTTAAGACAGAAGCAGAGCATATTTGGTGAATATGTACTGGAGGATAGCTATGAACGTGTTGAGTTCCAACAACGTGGAAGCCCGCACGAACATATGCTCTTGTGGTTGAAAAATGCTCCAAAATACAATAATGACAGTGATACAAATGACCATGATCGATTGACTGATTTTATTGATCGTTTTCTTTCTTGTGAGTATGATGAGAAGAATCCATACATCAAATTGCAAATGCATAAGCATGGTCATAGTTGCTATAAAGGACAGAAAGAAAGACAATGTCGTTTTCATATCCCTTATCCAGTTATGAGAAAAACAATGATATTGATACCATTAAATGAGAATGAAGCTGTACCAAAACCATATCAATCAATTGATGATCTAATGAATGAGTTTTATAAACAAGAGGTTTCCATGAGTTACGATGAAATTTTGAAGAAATTAGATATGACTGAAGAAGAGTATATCCTTGCAATTCGCAGCACACTGAAACAAAAGCGAGTATTCTTGAAGAGATCGAGTCTAGAAGTGAGAATTAATTCTTATAATAAAGATATATTACAATTGTTTGAATCAAATATAGATATGCAATTTATACTAGATGAATATGCCGTGATGGGTTACGTCACTAACTATATTAGTAAAATCGAAGGGGGATTGTCCAAATTATTGAGAGAAGCTGCGATAGACTGCGATAATAACAATAATAGTGTTAAAGAAAAATTTCGAAAGATTGCAAATGTATTTCTCAACGGTAACTTAATGTCATCCCAAGAGGCAGCGTATCACGCTCTACAATTGTCGTTATCAAAAAAAAGTAGGAAGACAATATTTATCAACACAGGGCCAATAACAGAACGTGTTCGTATGTTGAAAACTGATGAAAACCTGAAAAAACTTGATAGAGACTCTACTGAAATATACATGGCTGATATATTTGATAAATATAGTAGAAGAGAAAGGAAGCTCGATAATATTTGTCTTGCTGATTATGCGGCGAATTATCAAGCATGCAAAAAAAAACCGTCAAAAGATGATAATGAAAATGACGATGATGATGATGAGGATAGAGCGTACAAGCTTCGACTGCATACAGCTGTCATTAGATACCGACGATACAGCTTGAAACAAGATCCAGCAAACTATTATAGAGAGAAGATATTATTATTTATGCCTTGGCGAAATGAAAAACTTGAGGTAGAAAATGTGGATTATGAAAAAGTGTATAAGAATAATGAAGAAATCATAGAAAGCAATCAAGCAAAATACTCCATCATAAGTGATGAAGCTATGGATGAGGCATTAGAACAAGTAGAAAATGACATACGTGCAAGTATACATGAAGGAACTGATAGGAATTCTGCAGCTCATAACATTGATATTTTCCAGCAAGATGGGGCAAATTGTAAAGCTAATGAGCATATAAAAAAAAGTGATACACATAAGACTAGATATACTTGTCCAGCCAGGGTAAAAGAAAATGAACTCCATGATATGATGAGAAATTTAAACTGCAAACAAAAAGAGTTTGTTATGCATATATTGAGTTGTTACAAATTGGGCCAAGTCCCATTCAAAATATTTTTGAGTGGCTCTGCGGGCGTTGGAAAAAGTTATGTCATTAACACACTATATCAGTTAGTAACTAATTATTTCGATAATTTACCTGGAGGCAATATGGATAAAATAATAGTTCTATTATGTGCTCCATCAGGAAAAGCAGCATTCTTAATTAATGGCGTGACATTGCATTCTGCTTTTGCATTACCATGTCAACAATATGGGGCACAAATGGGTCAATTATCAAGTGATCTAGCCAATAACATTCGTGAAAAATTATCGAAAATGCAACTCCTAATAATTGATGAAATTTCAATGGTAAGTTGTACAATACTAGGTTGGATCGATACACGATTACGACAAATAAAAGGTGTGAATCAACCCTTCGGTGGGATTTGTGTATTAGCGTGCGGTGATTTGAATCAACTACCACCTGTGAAAGACAAGCCTGTTTACCAAGTTTCAAGACGAAATGAACTAGCACCATTCCTCGACATCAATCCGTTATGGAATGAATTTGAATTTTATGAATTGACTGAGATAATGCGTCAAAAAGATGATTTAGCATTTATAAATGCACTAAATAATCTAGCGCTTGGTAACATGACAGAAGACGATATAGAATTGATCAGATCACAAGAAATCTTGAAAGGGAATGAGGTTCCAGAGACAGCCATAAGATTATATGCAACAAATGCAAATGTAATTGCATACAATGCATTTAAAATTGCAGAATGTACCAGTGAGTTGGTCATTTCTACCGCTGAAGATACCTTTCCGAAAGATATGAATCCACAAACCAAAAAATTCCTATTGCAATCAATTAAAAAACAAGGAAAAAAAAGCACGACTGAATTACTACCTAACCTTGAACTAAAAATCAATATAAAATATATGATAATAAACAATATTGATGTTGAAGATGGATTGGTAAATGGAGCATGTGGGGTCTTGAAATTGATCACATTCAGAGAAAATAGCACGATCCCTTCTATATTATGGTTTGATTTTCAATTGCCAAGAGTTGGAGTTAAAGCAAGAAGGCAGTATCATGATTATATGGGAAGGGAAAATATTAATCAAAATTGGACACCAATCATCAAAAATGCACTCCAATTGGACATTGATGATAATCAAAAACATCGAATCATGCGACACCAATTCCCTGTTATACCTGCAGAAGCAATAACAATCCATAAAAGTCAGGGACAAACTTATGAAAAGATATGCTTGGATTTTACCAAGTCAGAACGGCGAACTTTGCCAATGTTGTACGTAGCTCTGAGTAGAGTAACATCATTAAATGGTCTGTATATTTTAGGAGAGTTTCAATTATCAAAAATGCAAACCAACAAAGCTGCTACAACGAATACAGCTTTGAGCGAATTAACGCGTTTGAGAAATACCAGACAATTAACATTATCGTATGATAATTTAATGTGTGAAAATGGCCCAAAAATTGTGTATCAAAATGTTGGGACCTTGAAAAATAAGCTAATTCACATAACAAATGATCAGTGGTTCCTTCGAAGTGATGTATTGGTTTTAAGTGAAACTCTAACAAATGAAAATGACGATTTAGCAATCGAAAATTACCGGATTGTATTCAGATCCAATTACAGCTCGAGTAGCCGAGGATTGATTTGCTATGTAAAAAACAGTTTTCAAGCAGAATTGGTATCGGTTGAACGAGAATTCAATGCGAATGCAAACTTTGAATTATTCACCATAAAAATGAATGATTATCATATAATCAGCGGTTATAAATCGCCGAAAACCACGAAAACAATGTTCGAAAAAGCTCTAAGCAATGCTATGGAGAACATCCCAATCCGAAGCAAGATGGTATTGATTGTGGATTTCAATTATAATGTTGTGAATCATGGAAACGATGCAAATAATCCAAATTACCTCATCGATTATCTGAAACATCATCAGTTACAGACCAAATTGCCACCTTCAAGTGTCACGACAAATCTAAATACACAAATAGATGTCATATTTGCTAATGTTGATGATATTGATTGTGGTGTGTATGAAACATACTTCAGTTATCATAAACCAATCTATGCAATTTTCAATAGGAAACCTATACAGCAAAATGAGAGAATATTTATCAATAAGGCTGATGCCAAGGAAACAATGAATTTGAATACCGAATGTATGGATGTTTCAGACGATTGTGACAACAACCGCACGAATATGAATGAATGTAGAAATTCACCAACTAAAGAAAAAGCGGATTTGGAAACTGAATGTATTTATGTTTCGGAGAAACCAGGTGACGCAGGCGAATGTATCATAATCTCCGACGAAAGCAGTTACAGAAACGACCAACATGGTTCACGTATTAGAGTCCATCAGAATGATGATTACGACTATGCTATACCTGCGGAAGTTTGTAGAAGAGCACTAAGCCCCAGGTGTCATTTAACATGCGGGCATATCAATTTCTTTCATGAAATATTGAACAGATCATTGAGTGATCGGGGAATATTCAATCTCGCTCAAGATACAGGTTTTGTCCAGTATTTCTTACGCAATCTGCAACCAATTCCTGATGATGCAAATAATATTCAGATTGTTTACAGCGGTGAAGTGGGCCGAAAGAGGATAGATGAAGAAGAACCAATAGGACATTGGATTTGCACGAAATATGATGGAAATCGAAATGTTCATATCTACGACAGTATGAACGCGAGACGATTACAACAAGATCAAATTGATTTTCTGCAGGCATTGTATCCATTCAGAAAAAATTATATCTTTCATAGAGTTCAGCATCAGCCAGATGCCATTTCATGCGGAGTATTTGCGATATATTTCGCAACTCTACTGTATCTAGGAGAAGACCCAAGCGAGCAGACACATTATGATACACGCTTGATGCGGAATCATGTCGTGACAATTTTGTTGAACCGACAACTGGTACCATTCCCAGCAGAAGGTTATCAAACGCGTTGATCAACATATCCATCCATGTGTATTCATTCTATATGCACACAATAGACTAAAAAATTTTTTTCACATCGGTAATAGAATTGAATCTGTAAAAGAATTACTTATGATAATCTGATAGGTCACGGCCATGATAATAATTCCGTCAAAATGTAATGCTTATGAAAACAATAATCGATCACCGGAACAATGCAGTAGAATATTCTCAAGATAGGTGGTTCGAAAAATATAAATGCTAATTTTGAAGAAAAAAGTCTAGAGACCTGAAATTTCGAGTATATATGCGGCAGGTCACTAGAAGTCCCAAAACGATGGACTAGATAGATTCTTGAAGAAAAAATATTGAAGATATGTCATTTGTACAGGATCTTATGAGACACTATGTTCAAAAAAAATCATTCAAAAATAATCGGAAAGACTCTAAAAATCTAAATGCCTGCTCAGTCACTCCGTGAAATATTGCAGAATTTTTAACAATCATTTTTTTAACATTAAAGTTACTAAACCAATCCTGAGATATTATTAAAGATCTATCGATCGTTAAGAATTTTGGTCAAGATGGCGATTAAAAGTGGTAACGTTGAGAGGAGATTAGAGCGATTAGAGCGCTCGGAGTGTCGCTCCCGCTGAAAGACATCAAGGCGCACCAGGCGCACACTGTAGATTCTACAGGGTGGTATAGGAACTATCTAAAGAGACAAGTGTACCAACTCCGTCAGTCGGAAAAGCAGCGTCGCCAAATATATTCGGATAATTTTGATACATAAAGAATTTCATATAAATAATTTTTCAGGTTGAAAATCATTCCGAATTCATTTATTCAACGTTTGAAACTAAAAGTGAGCAAAAGAGATTGATTTCTATCCGTAAATCAACTGTTCTTCATTTAATGTATATTTTTTTCAAAGTTGTCGCGAGCTGTCGGAACCTTTGATGTTTACCCCTACTCTATTTTGCCCTACCAATGCTGCGGAAGTACCTTAACTGGGATAAATATCAAGGATATCTTGGGGGAAGAGTTTTGTACCGGCGTCTATATCTTATAATTTACATGAATTACATGAAAAAAAGCCAGTAGTATCTTCCTCAATCTTTTAATATAGCTACTGATAAGAGTTTACAAAAATATATCAAAAAAAAATCATAAAAAAATATGATAGAAAAAAATCACAGATGCTATATATATCACAGAAAAAAATATCACAAAAAAAAAACACCATGAGGAAAATTGTTGCGAGGGCCTAATTTTCACCAGTAATTACGACCGCCGTAGCCTCCACGAGAACCACCGCGATTACCTCCACGATAGCCCCCAAAAGATCCTCTTCGTCCTCCACGTCTCTGCCAGTGTCTACGGCTGACTCCACCATTATTACCACGACCTGAATGAAAAGAGAAGAATACTGACTATAAATTACCGATAATGGAATTCTCGACGACATACTGAATCTCTTGATCTCGAAATTGAGATTCGATAGTTTCACCAAGGTCTCACATGTACATAAAGAACATCTTAACTTACGGCGGTTTCCTTGATCTTGACTCTGAAGGAAGGAACTCAACATTCTGAGAAAGCCTTGAGACGTTCTTGGGCAATGGGTCATGATGGCAAGTAAGAGCTGTCGTTGCAGCTGCTGTTGCTGTTGTTGCTGCAGCTCTTGTTGTCGTTGCTGCCGTTGTTGTTGTCGTTGCTGCCGTTGCTGCTGCTGTTGTTGCTGACTGTTCTGCAGGCATCTAACCAAACCTTCAATCAGAGGACCAATTCCAGCAGGAGGCTGTTGAGGATTGTCTGCATCCTCTTGCAAATTCAGAGGATCGGGATTCTCTGGATCAGGATTCTGTGGATCAACATTTGGTGGAGGAGGATTCTGTGGGTCTGCCTCTTGGCCCCCAAACATTCTCCTCAGCCCCTCAAGCATCTCTGCGGAAAGGGAATAAGAACGAATGAATATTGAATTTTTTTTGGTCATTGAATATCGAGTCGTAAGATGTGAAAAGTTGATGGTAAAGATAGGGAAATTCTGTGCTTAATTGGTGACTCACCATCTAGATCATCCGCCATCCCAATTTATTCCTTTTTGGTTTTTTCTCTTGATATATCTGGAAAAAGGAGAATTTGGTAAATCTATAGAAATGTATTGACAATCATGTCCAGCAATCAGAATCGATCGGATACTTCTTCTCCCATGTTTTTGGATTCTGTAAAGCGCATAATCAAAGGTCTTGGCACAAAAATTATCCCGATCGTTGCTGCATGAGGAAACATGAATGAAATATCCAATGAGTTTTGGGAGCTAAGTGGTACTGAAGGTATATACTCCTGCATTCATATTTGGCCGAAAAATCAACAATTATCACCGTGTACCCCATTAGTAGAACACGAGTAAAACCAAGACTGAATTATCCAGAGCTATCAAGAGTGTGCAATTATCATCTCCAGAATTGTAGGAAGTGTGCGTTTATCAGTACATAACCGATTTTGGATTAACATCACAACATTGTATACTAGAACCTGGCTCGAGGCGACTGATTGCCTCATCAAGTTTTGTCAAAAAATCACGAAATAGAAGCGGAGAAGCAACATTGTTGATATATTTTTCCAAGATCAAATTTTTTCCGGCAAGAAAGATCTTTTGTTATAAAAATTGCGCTACGTTTTTTTTAGTTTATGAGATATTCATCGAAGTCGATCGAAATTTTTCCCTCATTCACCCAAAAAAAGTAATTCTTTCACTTGGAAAATTTCCTAATATTCACATTTTTTTGCAGGTAATGTATAGTTCCTAACTCCATAATATTCACAAAGCTCTTAATTTACATAATGAAACACTTGATTTATATTTTTTACTGAATATTACACTAGAAAAATACAATTGTGATACTTACCTTGAGCACGTGGCCGGCTAAGAGTGAATAAAATTTGGTTATTCACATAGAGGTGCATTCACGCCAATATAATACGTCGATTTGGTTGCGACATCTAGATCATGACCCGTTACATCGGAAATCAATCGGAATTAGGGCGCGCGGTGTCCAATGCATACACTAATGGCGCCAGGGGTCTGGCTTTTTTGAGATCCGTTGACTTAGCCTCCTTTGTATAAATTTTGCAATTTTTTTTTCATCTATTAAAGTAATCTTGAAGAAGTTTAATAGTTAAAAAAAACTTTGATAGTTAATATTTATATTTTTCTACCCTAAACAAGTAAATCGTCATCATTATCGTTTCAATTATTTTGGTTTTAAGACACTCGAGAGAAGTTATTTGTTGAAAATAAATGGTGAAGTTGCTGAGAGGCCAGCTCACATGCTCATGAGAGTTACTGTTGGAATACCTGAGGAGGATATGGATAGAGTTCTTGATTTATAATTATTCGTCTGAGAGAAATTTTACACATGCATCACCAACATTATTCTCAGCTTGCACTGGTAGACAACAAATGCCAAGTTGTTTTCTTCTCATAATGACTGAGGACAGTATCCATGGTATTTATGATACTCTCAAGTGGTGGGCATTGATAAGAAAATCAGCTGGTGGTAGTGGTGTTAATGTTCACTGTATCAGAGCCAAAGGTACTACAATTACTGGTACCAATGGTATATCCAATGAGCTTATACCTATGCTCCGTGTTTATAATAATACAGCACGTTATGTTGATCAAGGAGGTAATAAGAGACTTAGGGCATTTGCTATTTCCATTGAGCCATGGCATGCTGATATCTTTCATGTTCTTGATTTGAAAAAGAATACAGGTAATATTGGTATTATTAGGTTTCTTAAATGTTCAATTATCTTGGGATTGTGAGGTTTTAGGGAAAAATTGTAAGAGACATTTTTTGTTGGAAACTTAATAATCTATAAAAAAGGTTTCTTGATATTTTTCTTTCAATCCACTCGTTCACGAGATAAATACTCATTTCAAAATGACATGTTATTCCGTTGATTATCTCGATAGCGAGTGATTTTAGAGAAAAATGTCAGATTTTTTTTGTGTATCAAAATTTTCAACAAAAAAGGTTTCTAGCAATTTTTTTTTTAAATCCCCTCCTTCACAACATAAATCAAAAATTCCATTCTAACCATATTCCATCCACTAGGAAAAGAGGAATATCGTGCACGTGGGCTATTCTACGCCCTCTGGATACCCAATCTCTTCATGGAACGAGTCCGTTTGGACGGTACCTGGTCCCTGATGTGTCCCCACGAGTGTCCAGGCCTCTCAGACACTTGGAGCCCAGAATTCGTGGCCTTCTACAGAATCTACGAGTCCCAAAATCGTTATAAACGTCAAATACAAGCTCGTGAACTTTGGACAGCAATTTCAATTTCCCAGGTTGAGACAGGGACTCTCTACATGCTCTACAAGGACCACTGCAACAGTAAATCAAATCAAAAGAACTTGGGCACCATAAAATGCAGCAATTTGTGCACACAAATAGTAGAATACTCATCCCCAGATGAGCTCAAAGCTCAAAACAGTTGTCAAAGTTGTCACAAGAAATCTCGACAGAGTAATCGATGCTAATTATTACCTAATTGAGGAAGCAAAAACCTCAAACATGAGACATCGTCCAATGGGAATTGGTGTCCAAGGTCTTGCTGATGCATTTTTACTAATGGGATATCCATTCGACAGTGGAGAAGCCCAAAAACTAAATATCCAGATATTCGAGATCCTTTATTATGGTGCCCTAAAAGCATCCTGTGAACTTGCCCAAGAGAAAGGCCCTCATGATAACTACAAGGGTCCTCCAGTAAGTGAGGGAATTCTCCAGTACAACATGTGGAATAAAATACCAATAGATCTGTGGAATGGGGTAGAATTAAAGGCCAAAATTGGTGAATATGGAGTATGAAAATCATTTTCATTCATTCAATTCAGCATTAACAGCACAAATACTTGGGAATAATGAAACTATTGAACCTTATACAAGTAATATTTATTCTAGGAGAGTATTGTTTGGAGAAGTTCCGGTTGGTAATCATCATTTGTTGAAGGATCTCACTGACAGAGGTTTATGGGATGACGATATGAAGAATAGAATTATTGGGGAGAATGGTTCTGTACAAAATATTGATAATATTATTTTTATTGATCAGTCACAGTCATTCAAAGTTCATATGACTACTCCAACACCTGAAAAACTTACATCGATCCATTCCTTCCGTTAGGAGGCTGGATTGAAAACTAGAATGTATTATCTGAGAACAAAACCAGCTACAAATGCTATTCAATTCACTGTTGATAAAACTAGGCTCAAAGCTGATCAGGAAATTGATGCTATCAATGAGTCTCTCAATAAATCATTCAATACCAGTCATGGGGAGGAGGATCCTGTACTTATTTGCTCGAAGGAGAATGGTGATGCTTCCATGGCTTGCAGTGGATAAATTAGTGGAATATTTTTTATTACTATATTTTCAATTTATCATCTTATGAATTATTTTTTTTAAAGATTTTCCAATGGAGAAAAATTTTAGATATATTTTCAATGTTTATTGAGGTTTTTGATTATTAAACGAGTTTGAGTCATTGAAAATTATGAGTTATTTGAATGATTGACCATTTTTTTTTTAATTAAAATTCTGGGGAACGAGAAATATTGAATCAACTGAGTAATGAGTGGACTTACGAGAAAACGTCTAAAGACATTTTCTGTTGGAAATTTCATCATCTACAAAAAAGGTCTCTTGACATTTTCTTGTAAAATCACAAATTATCGAGATAACTTGAAATTTTCAATTCATTTCGATTGGAGCATGCGCAGGGGGGAGTCGAGTAATTTTCCTACTGTATAGACTGATGCATATGCCATTCAATGGTCAGTTGTGTTGGTGAGTCAACAGGACAATATTAACAAGAGGAAAGTATGTGTGGTAGTGGTGATAATTTAGAGACACATATACGGCTGGTTATTATTGTTATTATTAGCATTCTTTCCGGGAAGTTTTCTATGTGGCCCTAACGGGTCGCACCCAACATGGGAGCGAGCTTGCGAGCGACCAACAACGCACCACTAGTTATCTATGAATTGTTGAAGGTAAAATCTTCTTTGTTGTCTGACTATGGAGTTTACGTTAATTGAAACAATATTCAAGCCGTGGATTGATATTATCTCATCGCTATTTTCTATATTAGAGTGTAGATTATGATTCGGGCCCGCCATTAAGTTTAAGGTGATTCATAATTTTTTCAATATTAATTCTATTTGCTTCAACTTGATTGGAAATTGGAGTGATAGTAGTGTGTAAGGATTTAACGATATTTTCTTGCATTTTACTTGCCCATGAGGGCATGGATTGCTCATCTGCTTGATTAATATCTCTGTTATTATACGCTCTGTGCGACGTTATAAACGATCTTTGATTTTGATTATGAGGATTTGAGACATTGGATTTTTGCGCCTTTGACTGATTGCTTAATTTGACAGTATCAGCAAATGATACAGAGGGTGTTATTTTGTTATCATATCGTTTAAGAGTTTCGATTCTGTTTTGTTTGTTTAATTGAGTATTAGATTTAGTGATTTCGTATGCCTTTTTGTAATAAATACAGCCTTTGTAATTGGCCGGGTGACCGGTCTGTTTGCAGTTAGCGCATTTTAATAGAGATTTATCAGAGTCTTTCGGTAAGTTACATTTGCCGGGTTCGTGACTTTCTGAACATTTTACACATCTAAAATCGAGTGAACAGTTTGTGCTAGAATGTCCTATTCTCTGACATTTTTTGCATTGAAAAAGGCTGTTTTTTCGAAGGGGTTCCCAGCTGACTTTTTGATATAATATGACTTTGATTTTTGTCAGTTCAGTTAAGATGGAGTCACTAGATAATTGTACTAGGAATGAATAATTACTTGAATTTTTGTTAAAGTAAATTTTAGTTATTTTTGATATTTTTGTGTTTTTTAAGTTGAAATCGTTGATTTCGCTTAGGATATCGGCTTCATCGTAATTTCCATATATTCCTTTTAGGACAATTGTTTTTAACTTATCACTCTTTGGAGTGTATGAATAAAATTTGATTTCTTCTTTTTTTAACAAATCTTTGAAAGTATTGTACATATTAATTTCATCAGTAAAAATTGAAACATAATTTGAATCTTTAGCTTGTTTCAAGTAGAATTTATTTTTTACCTCTTTGTTGGAAGCGGTGAGTAGGTCGGCGATGTCCTTCAACGTCTTGCCTGAGGTGTGTATTGGGGGAGGTCGTTTGCCTTTGGATCTTTGGGCAGCCTGTTGTTGTGAAATTTGCTGTCCTCTGGGGGCCTCAGTCTCACTCTCACTGAGTTCGTCGTCCGATGGAAGGTCGCCGTACCTGTTGCCCAGCGGGACGTCGTCATTTCTTTTATTTTGACGGGGTGAATGACTTTTTCTTGGGGTTGTCCATTGTTCTGAGTTTTCAGAGTCAATGACAATTTCCTCGAAATATTCAGTTTGATTCTGAGAGTTACGTATGTTAGATGGATGATTTTCAGCGTGCTGAGAGACAGTTTCTTTATTCTGAGAATTATTTAGACGAATTTTGTCTTTTTTACCAAATAACATTTTACACTCACGTAACTCTTTTTCTAATTCCTTGTCTAGACGACCAGCTATGATATTTGATTTATTCAATCTTCCCATTTTACCTGGGGTGTTTGGTGAGATTTGATCAGATTGCTTTCTCTTTCTAGCAGACTCTTTATTTGATATGGGAGCTTGGCCCCTGCCACGGCCTCTTCCACTCATCTTGAAGTTGATTTAGGTGTTGGTTCAACTTTTTCTTTTTTTTTTTTTTTTTTTTTTTTTTTTTTTAGTTGATGGGTGTGATGGCTATGCCACCGCACTGGATTTAACTGAATAATTATGTTGTTTGTATAGGTTGTTTTAAGCTTTGGATAACAATTATTGAACTTTTTGTTATTTGCCCACGAGAGTTGTAATATTGGGGACGCCGCAGAGTTGACGTGCGTTCGAACGCTCTCGTTGCTTGGGGCAGACTTGTTCGGTGTTACTCGGCGGATGGACAAGGGCCAAATTTCGATTATCGATTTAAATAATAGGTAGAAATTTTCAAGCCAAAATTTTCGTATATAACACAGCCAACTCAGTGGCTCCAATCTGGCCATTCCATACAGAGATAATAAAATTCGTGAAAACGTGCACAGTAACTCGTTGCTATGCACATATTTTCGTTAATATTAAATTAATTAAATAAATAGCGACATCAGTGGATAGCGGAAAGGCGATTTATATAATGTAACTAAGGGCAGTTTTGGTGTAAGTGGTGACATTTATTTAATAGCACCGAAAAACTAATTGGAGGTAGTGGAAGGGGAAGTTGTGTCGTGTATAGATACTTGGTAGCGCTCGGCCTTGTTATGTGAGGTTATGAAACAAGTACTTGGCCGATACGCTACCGCGTATCTCGATATTCCAATTGGATGATACCATGATCCTCAAACTTCTTCATGATTTTACACTCTCACTAGATCACTAAGATTTGACTCGTGCACTACCCGTTGCGGTGGGTGAACTGAGCCTTGGTTTTGTGGAGCTGTTTCTTTTATTGGATAGGGCTGTTTATGTTACGTTTTTTTTTCAAATGCAATGGGACCTAAACATCTTTCCTCTCTTTTCTTCTCACACGCGCCAACGTGATGACGAAAATTTGAGAACGATCTAGCACCTTCTATCACTTACTTGAAATTTTCCTCTCTCTCTTTCTCATTCCACCCCCAATAGTCTCAAGTGGCATGGAATTATTGAGAAAAATCTAGGCCTGTGAGAACAAGTGGTCCTTTATTTGATGCTTGGTGTGACTTGAGATGTTTATGACCCTTGGTGACACCATCTCTAAACATTTTCTTTCTCTTTTCATTTCATTAGAGTCTAGAGTGTTGGGATATTATTCATCCTTATTTATCTCACGTGAATCATTGGAAATAAAGCAAAGAATGTAGATCCTTCCAGAACGTTCTCGAATTTTTTATAATATGTTCAAGTGTATGAGAAGGAGAAAGAAAAACATCTCGGTTCATTATAGGTAAATAAAAAATTAGTTCTGACTCATATGAGAATGTGAATGTTTCAAACGTTTTTCGAAAGAAAAATTATTGATAGGAAACGAGAAATCGTTGAGTACCTGTAAAAAATCACTAATTTACATGTCTAGAATATTCCTAGGTCTTAGACCTCTGATATACAGGATTCTGATCAAGATATAAATCGAGAAAATCTATTATAGATGAACGATACGAAAAAAATGATTTGAAACGATTAATTTGCGCTATAAATCCTATGGAATGAGCAACCTCCTATGATAATATACCATTATCTCCTCAAATCATTGATCTCTACATTACCATCAGTCAACGATTGACATTGTTTTTGCTTTTTTGGGGGGACTCAAGTTAGTGTCATAGACCATTTAAAATACTCATGTTATGCGCGCGTCTATTCATTGGGCATCAATGTAAGTATGTTGTAGAAGGCGCTGTTATAAGATTCTCAGCGCGCATTCATGCGCAGTTTTAAGTTTGTATTCAAACTCATTCCATAGGATTATACACTTTGAAGGATGGAAGGGAAACCAATATTATGAGGATATCAAAGAAAAACAAATGCATATTTTTTCTGATCAATTGAAAGATTCTTTATTCAATATGTTTCGAATGAGATATAAATATGAAAATCATCTCTAGTTTGGAGAATTAATAGAATTCTTGCATGTGGCATAGAGTGCAATTCTTTCTGAATGGCAAAGGTCCATCAAAATTATCTGACGCACCCAAAAATTGATAGTGTTTACGGCATCTTCGATACTCTGCCAAATCCTGATACATCTTCAATTCGTCTGGTATTTTCTCCCACAATGCATCAATTTCATTTACTCCAAACGTCAAAAGAAACTCGCCAACGAAATTCAGCTTATCCTTGGATGACATAGCTTCTATGTCTGTGATTGAAGGAAAGAAATCCTCTGGTGCTCCAAGTGCTTCGGGGAAGTACTTTCTGAACCAAGTTCTAAATTTCTGGCAGTTTTGGTTGGCACAAACATATGGTTCAATTAGACTGTGTGCTTTATGAATCCAACACTCGCCATCATTATCACTAGGCGAATCTTGAATTTTTGGACAACCCAAATCCTCCAGATTGATCACAAGCTTATTTGAATACTTCTCTAACCATTTCTTCTTCTCCAATCCCTTAACAAAGAGCACTTTACCACCCTCGGTAAGCTTTTCAATCGTCTCTCGTATTTCGGAATATGATACAAATCCGATATCTCAGGATAAACCATGGAAATTTGTCATGAGCCATGAACTTAATTCTTTGCAGACTTCTGGGAGCTCATTCCACTCACAAGGAGGTTGAACAAGTACACAAGCATGATCATCTGTTCGTATGCTATGAATAGCTAGCTCTTTCACCACGAACTTATGAATTGGATGATAAAATCCTTGTACATCGATCACAAACATTTTTATTTTTTAAGAACTTCTTCAATTGACTCAGTATACACTTGAGCGAACTGGATGCAACTGATGGTGAGCAGCCAAATTGTCTGATCTTTACAGTAACCGCGCCCTCTATAATTGGCAGTTCTGGACTGTTCTAGAACA
The DNA here is from genome assembly GCA_035578325.1 of Coelinius sp. EB29. Taxonomy (NCBI): domain Eukaryota; kingdom Metazoa; phylum Arthropoda; class Insecta; order Hymenoptera; family Braconidae; genus Coelinius; species Coelinius sp. EB29. The sequence goes on along the minus strand of JAOZGT010000002.1, from coordinate 13,499,814 downwards.
ATCTAGAATCTCTGAGAACTGATTGAAACATTATAGAATATTCCAGCACATTTTAAAATGTTCTAAAACATTTTCAAAATGTTTGAAAACATTTTCAAAATGTTTGAAAACATTTCCAAAATGTTTGGAAACATTTCTCAAATGTTTGGAAACATTTCTCAAATGTTTGGAAACATTTCTCAAATGTTTTCAAACATTTTGAAAAGTTCCAAAACATTTTGGAATGTTCTAGAACATTCTGAAATCTTTTCCAATGGATCAATGACCCCCCATAATTATCTCATGATGATGTAATAGGTTATGACTCATCAATGACTCATTATGATGATTCCACAAGTGCTGACTCATCGATGACTCATCATGATGATGATGTCATGCGTCATGGATGACTCATCGATTGCGTCATGCGTCATGGATGACTCACCGATTGCGTCATGCGTCATGGATGACTCATCGATTGCGTCATGCGTCATGGATGACTCATAGATTGCGTCATGCGTCATGGATGACTCATCGATTGCGTCATGCGTCATGGATGACTCATCCATATGGTCAAACGTCATGAGTCACCCGCGACCGCACCGCCACCTGGTGGAATTTGGTCTAGAACCCGCTCTGCCTAACTACTCGTTGATGGCAGGAGACACATCGTTGGACCTGTTTTGAGTTTTTCTTCTGATAACAAAGCGAAATGACAACCGGCATAAATACGGCATAGAAAAAGTGTTTCACACGCTCTGGAGGAATCGCTCCGGTAAGACGAGAGTCACAACACCCGACTATCACTTTCCTGGCCAACTCTGGGCATTGCGCTTGTGCAGTTAGGTGAGACGAACACAGAGCAAGTCACTTTATTGACTTGCTAGCAGTAGTCCTCAAGTTATCTTCCGATGAATATTGGAGAAACGGGAAAATGTATGAATGAGTTTTTTGCGACCGTTGATGGCAGGAGACACAACGTTGAACCTGTTTTGAGCTTTTCTCGTGATCTCCAAACGAAATGACGACCGGGGTAATCGCGGCGTAGAATAAGTGTTTCCCACGCTCGGGAGGAATCGTTCCGGTAAGACCAGGTCACACACCCCGACTAACACTTTCCTGGTCAACTCTGGGCATTGTACTTGTGTAGTTGAGTGAGACAAATACGGAACAAGTCACTTTATTGAATTGCTAGAAATTATTCTCAAGTTATCTTCCGATGAATATTGGAGGAACTGAAAAATGTATGATTGAGTTTTTTGCGACCGTTGATGGCAGGAGACACATCGTTGAACCTGTTTTGAGTTTTTCTCGTGATGGCCAAACGAAATAACGACCGGGGTAATTACGGCGTAGAAAAAGTGTTTCCCACGCTCGGGAGGAACCATTCTGGTAAGACCGAGTCACACACCCCGACTAACACTTTCCTGGCCAACTCTGGGCATTGTACTTGTGTAGTTGGGTGAGACGAACACAGAGCAAGTCACTTTATTGACTTGCTAGCAGTAGTTCTCAAGTTACCTTCCGATGAATATTGGAGAAACGGGAAACATGTATAAATGAGTTTTTTGCGACCGATCATGGCACGATACACATCGTTGGACCTGTTTTGACTTTTTCTCGTGATGACAAAGCGAAATAACAACCGGCAAAGAAAAAGTAAATACGGCATAGAAAAGTGTTTCCCATGCTCGGGAGGAATCGTTCCGGTAAGACCGAGTCACACACCCCGACTAACACTTTCCTGGTCAACTCTGGGCATTGTACTTGTGTAGTTGAGTGAGACAAATACGGAACAAGTCACTTTATTGAATTGCTAGAAATTATTCTCAAGTTATCTTCCGATGAATATTGGAGGAACTGAAAAATGTATGATTGAGTTTTTTGCGACCGTTGATGGCAGGAGACACATCGTTGAACCTGTTTTGAGTTTTTCTCGTGATGGCCAAACGAAATAACGACCGGGGTAATTACGGCGTAGAAAAAGTGTTTCCCACGCTCGGGAGGAACCATTCTGGTAAGACCGAGTCACACACCCCGACTAACACTTTCCTGGCCAACTCTGGGCATTGTACTTGTGTAGTTGGGTGAGACGAACACAGAGCAAGTCACTTTATTGACTTGCTAGCAGTAGTTCTCAAGTTACCTTCCGATGAATATTGGAGAAACGGGAAACATGTATAAATGAGTTTTTTGCGACCGATCATGGCACGATACACATCGTTGGACCTGTTTTGACTTTTTCTCGTGATGACAAAGCGAAATAACAACCGGCAAAGAAAAAGTAAATACGGCATAGAAAAGTGTTTCCCATGCTCGGGAGGAATCGTTCCGGTAAGACCGAGTCTCACACCCCGACTAACACATTCCTGGCCAACTCTGGGCATTGCGCTTGTGTAGGGGTGCGACAACGGGCGCCACTTTAGTAGGGACTACTGATGGCAACTGACAAAATACGAAACTCCCCACACACAATTATTCAAGCAGTACAAAATTCTGAACTAGCTGCATTTATCTAACAGCAGTCAGTTTTACAAGTAAAATCTCCTGTTCCAGAAATATATCGCATCGCCTTTCTCTCTGTTAAATAAACACAGTAATAATAACTTTTTGAATTCAAGAGTATATTGCTGAGGATTAATAACTCATCAAGTATAATATCATTGGAAATCTCCATCGAGCTCTTACCACATGAATTAGAATTCAATCAGCGCTTTTTCTCATCGTTTTTCGAGATCAGTCAAGTAAAATATCTGGATGAGTCGAGTCAGTGTTTTTTCGAAAGAATGCGTACATGTACTGATCCCAAACATGGAACAATCCATACCTGCACATAGAATGCACCATTCATTTCTTTCACTACCTTCCTCTAGTTGTGAGAATAAACTGCATAATATGTCTTTTATTTTTGAAGCTCTCAACTCGGTAGGTTTTAATGACATGTAATTGTGTTCGCCAATGTTGACTTTTAAAGTGTGGTTCTGGATACTTACTTTTTCCCTAAGAATTATTATTACAATCTTTGCACCTTGACTAAAATACTAACTCAACTTACAGGTAAAATGGCTGTCAGATTTGATTCGATGAGAAGTTTTGGATTTTAAACATTAGCAAGATGTTAAAAAAAATGTAAATATAAATTTCAAAAGGACGTTGTATCCGAATGCATAAATTATTTTGCCGATCATACAGTCAAATGATTTATTCCGAAGGTATCGAATAAATTACCTAGGTTAGCTGTGCATCATTCTGAAATAAAGGTATTTAATTATAGCTATTATTTTTAAGGGGGGCATCATTTTCACAAAGATTTTCGAAAATATTATATCCAAAATTGAGGAAACTTTGATTTGCCTAAAAAATGTTGGTATGGTAGGAATTAGACAAGTGGATTCCTAGCGTACCGCCGTCATGTTGGTACGGTAGGAAGCACGAGTAAAATCAGCGCACTGGAAGTGATCTGTTTCCAATAGAGGTCACCACTTCATCGCTTTGGGGGCAATTCACGTTCTGCGTTGTGTGTGTGTTGGGGACGGTAAATAGCAAGACGCCCTCTGGACATGGCTACTCTAAGGCGCTAACATCAGCTCACATACATTACACATGCAAATTGTGAGCTTGTGTATGTACGTACGTGAGCGCCTTAGAACGTCCATATTGGTGAAAAACAGCGCCGCCATCGGTAAATAGCGAGTCCAATAGAGTATGGTCGTAGTTTTGAGATTCACAGAACTGGCTAACTTTACTGTAAACGTCGGGCCAACTCTATAAAGGCAATAATACCTTTGACATGATTGATAAGAAAAAACTGTAAGTAGTTACTTAGTGCCTATCGAGTGCACGACAAATAAATTAAACCTCGAGTGGTCGTGCTATTGTTGTGGCGCAAGTTTTTTCGTTGTGTATCGAACACCTGCAAATTTATTCTTGCACTTTCATTGTTTATTAGATTTTGAATATATATATTTAAGTTTAAACTTTAGGAAATTTTGTTCAGTATACATCGAAAAAAAAAAAATCTTGAATTAAACATATTATATGCTTGATTTGAGCATAAATAATATTCTCAAATCAGGAATAATATTCCCAATTCAGGCATACAATATACCTGATTTAAGAATATTATTCTTGAATTGAGAATATTATTCCTGAATTGAGAATAAAATATGCCCGATTCCGGTATATAAATATTCTTGATTTAGGAATATTATATGCCTGAATTGAGAATATTATTCTTGAATTGAGAATATTATTCCCGAATATACAGGGTGTCCAACAACTACTCTGCTTCCTTTGGGGTGATGAAAGGGGATGATATTTGAAGTATAAAGTTTTTTTTTGATTTTTTAAAAAAATATGTCTGACTTGTCATGTTTTTTTTCATTCGTACTACTTTGTATGATTTTTTTTTTTTTCAATTTTTTGGGGTTTTTAGGACTGATTATCGGCACATACCAACCATAGCCCCCCCATCCCTTTTTTTGCCCTCTAATGCTGGGAATTATTTTTAAAAAACATAAATTCAAAACTGAATAATTTTTTTTTTCACTGGTGCTATCTATCAAGTTCGTATCCACCAATGAAAGTACGCCTTCTCACTCCCTCACGCCGCGAATTATTTCTAAAAATCCATACAGTAATTACAAAATATTTGATTTTTTGGTTTATTTTTTTTTTTTAGTTTTTTTCACCTACCTATCGACCCATCAACATGAAAACTCCCCCTCGTCACATCTCCGGTCCCTGAATCATTTTCAAAAACCAAAAAGACAATTCCAAAATTGAATATTATTTTTTTTTGTTTTTTTTTTTGTTTTTTTACCTGGTTCAGTAGGCCTGATATCCACACATTGACCCATCAACATGAAAACTCCCCCTCGTCACATCTCCGATCACTGAATCATTTTCAAAAATCAAACAGAATATTCCAGAATTAAATATTATTTTTTTTTGTTTTTTTTTGGTTTTTTCCACCTGGAGTCTGATTCTGGTTTGTGTTTTGTGTGAAAAAATAAAAATTATGGTTTCGAGGTGATTCTGGAGGCCTATTCTGGTTCGTGTTTTATGTACTAAACGAAAAGTTTTAGTTTCGGAGGTATTCTGGAGTTTTGGTTTTGGTTTTTTGAGGAAAGAACAAATCAAAATAAATAAATAGATAAATGTTAAGAGAAGTAAAATGCAGACCTCGCGATGTCACCAGGCGTGTATTTCCATTGGATTTATGAAATTGAAGTTGGAGAGAGAGAAAATACGTATTAATAATAATAATAATAATAATAATAACCAAAAGGAGAGTTGCAGTTAAGATCTATTTATTTATTTTAATCTGTTCTTTCCTCAAAAAACCAAAACCAAAACTCCAGAATACCTCCGAAACTAAAACTTTTCGTTTAGTACATAAAACACGAACCAGAATAGGCCTCCTGGAGTTATGTTTGAATAAATGTTTCAGCATCAATTTCAAATGTTTTCAAGAATAATCCATTATTAAATTAATTATCGACCGTCAAATGTTACGAAAAAAAATGAATTATTCTTCGAAACATTTGAAATTTCTTCTAAAACATTTATTCAAACACAACTCTAGAATCACCTCGAAACCATAACTTTTATTTTTTTACACAAAACACAAACCAGAATCAGACCCCTGGTTCAGTAGGCCTGATATCCACCCATTGACCCATCAATATGAAAACTCCCCCTCGTCACATCTCCGATCACTGAATCATTTTCAAAAACCAAAAAGAATATTCCGGAATTAAATATTATTTTTTTTTTGTTTTTTTTTTTGGTTTTTTCCACCTGGTTCAGTAGGCCTGATATCCACCCATCAACCCATCAACATGAAAACTCCCCCTCGTCACATCTCCGGTCTCTGAATCATTTTCACAAATCAAAAAGAAAATTACAGAATTAAATATTATTTTGGAATATTATTTTTTTTGTTTTTTTTTTTGGTTTTTTTCACCTGGTTCAGTAGGCCTGATATCCACCCATTGACCCATCAACATGAAAACTCCCCCTCGTCACCTCTCCGGTCACTGAATCATTTTCAAAAACCAAAAAGAATATTCCAGAATTAAATATTATTTTTTTTGTTTTTTTTTTTGGTTTTTTTCACCTGGTTCAGTAGGCCTGATATCCACCCATTGACCCATCAACATGAAAACTCCCCCTCGTCACATCTCCGGTCTCTGAATCATTTTCAAAAACCAAACAGAAAATTCCAGAATTAAATATTATTTTTTTTTTTTTTTATTTTGGTTTTTTTCACCTGGTTCAGTAGGCCTGATATCCACCCATTGACCCATCAATATGAAAACTCCCCCTCGTCACATCTCCGATCACTGAATCATTTTCAAAAACCAAAAAGAATATTCCAGAATTAAATATTATTTTTTTTTTTTTTATTTTGGTTTTTTCCACCTGGTTCAGTAGGCCAGATATCCACCCATCAACCCATCAACATGAAAACTCCCCCTCGTCACATCTCCGGTCTCTGAATCATTTTCACAAATCAAAAAGAAAATTACAGAATTAAATATTATTTTGGAATATTATTTTTTTTGTTTTTTTTTTTGGTTTTTTTCACCTGGTTCAGTAGGCCTGATATCCACCCATTGACCCATCAACATGAAAACTCCCCCTCGTCACCTCTCCGGTCACTGAATCATTTTCAAAAACCAAAAAGAATATTCCAGAATTAAATATTATTTTTTTTTGTTTTTTTTTTTGTTTTTTCCGCCTGGTTTAGTAGGCCTAATATCCACCCATTAATCCATCAACATGAGAACTCTTCGTCGCCTTGTGATCATGAATTTAATTCGTACCAAGAAGATTTCGTGGCAAAAGAATTTCTCTCTACGTTTTATTTTTGTGGCCCTGAAAAGGGCCGATTGTTTTGTTCTCCGCTATGGCATTTGCTGGAAATGGCCACCCCCCGCAGCTATGCAAGCATGGACCCTCCTGAGGACTTCCACCCTCACACGCTGGAGCATTTCAGCATCTACGCCAGTCACGGCTGCATGCAGTCGTGCTACCAAGTCCTTCGCGGTCTCTGGCTCTGTCCTGTAGGCTTGTTCCTTCAGATAGCCCCAAAGGAAAAAGTCTAGAGGTGTCAGATCAGGTGAGCTATACATAAAAATATATTATTCTACGGCACTTTCTATTTTTCCTCGAGTAGTCTTACCGTGCTGGCCAGTGAAGTTGGCCATAGCGACCGTACCAACGTCCAGGAAATTGATCGTTTAAGTACTCGGTAACAATGCGTGCACTGTGAGGTGGACGCATTGTTACCGTCCATTCTGTTGGAACCACTGAGGTCCAGCATTGAGTGGTACGTCGTCTAGCATTTCCGGCAAAGTCTGTGAGACAAATTGGCAATACTTCTCACCCTGCGAAGACGGATAAAGGAAAATAGAAACATTTTTCCCGTTGTATTTTGTACGTGACTGGATGTGTACGTTATAAATACTCACGTTCATTATATCTGGAAGCTCGGAAATAAAAACCTTATCACCCACTATTCCTCCCCAAACGTTTACTTTCCACCGTGTCTGAAAACTTTTTTCCCAAATCAAGTGAGGATTTTCTTCGGCATACTTTGTAACGAGATTTTCTCGTCACGGTAAAATACACACAGTGAGTGAGTAGAGTTGGGAGAGAGAGAGACAGGAGGTGGCATCTGACGTCAGCCGAACAAGGCTCGACTGACGGTGAATAGATCATGGAGGAGAGGGGATACGCCAGTTCGGGTGGATTGAGCTTCCCACTCTCCAAAGTGACCGTTTTGGTATGCTATCGCTAATTTAGCATTCGTGCAGTTGTGGTTGGGTAGAATAGGGCCGACGTACAGGCTTCCCAACTGTGCGGTGTTAAAGGCTCCGCAGACTTAGCCTAGGGACGGACGGGCAGGTGTAAGAACTGCCGCTTCCCCTTCTCCGAGGAGATTGATGTCGGGCCAATCAGGCTGGTCCACGTCGAGAGAACGTAGCTCGAGTGGTACTGGAATGAGAAGCCTGGACTGGGAAGTTAAGCCCTGGGAGATTTCTGGTTAGTTCAGAACGGGCGCTCGTACAGAGCGGAACATAGAGATGACTGGCGAGTTATCGGAAGGCGTCACCTCGCATCGAGCGGGGAGGCGAGCAGAGGGAGATGCTCCTGCATCTCCCGAGTAGAGAATAGCGCTGGTTTCCGGTCGCGTGGAGTGCTACGTGGCCGGGCTTTGGATCTTCCGGCGAAACGATTGGGTGTTGGAGTGGACGTGTAGGTCGGGAGTTAACAGTGTCTCTGGCTGGGCCTTCGTCGCATTCGCCTCCCAGTCAAAGTAGCTGGGGGAATCTGACTCGCGATGATATTGCTGTTACTGGATGTGGAGGGAAAACCGCGTGAGCGTGTAGATCGGGAGTTAACAGTGTCTCTGGCAGGGTCTTCGCTACACGTGCCTTCACATTCCGGGCCCCGAGGGGTTAGAAGGATTCGCAAATCGGTCAAGGCCACTCGCCGTTAGCGATAACGCCGAGTGCAAAAGTCGGCTGATCGGGTAGAAATAACCCAGAGGCGAAGTACATGAGACTATGAGTCGGTTGAGAGAAGAATTCTCTCCGTATTCGCCGTCGGGGAAGTGAAAACAGCCTCGATGAGCGAGCGGAAGCACTCCTAACATGGTGGACCTCGCCCCTCCACCGTGAAATACTGATGCTAGCGTGGCATCCGTGGGTCCCGTCCACGAGAAGTCCTCCAGGTGACGAGTTTTCCCTGGAGGCCGGTTTAGTTAGGTTTTCCGGATAAAATCTAGCTGGCGCCCAAATCGTAGCGATATGAGGAATGGGTAAAGAGTAGTTTGGGATTATTCCCCCGGTGGAAAACTGGAGGAAAATCCCTTACAAAATGGCGCCCAACGTGGGACCATGCCATATAGGAGTGAAAGTGACGTCAGAAATGGCGAGAGTGAGTGCCCATGGGGGACACATGTGCGGGGAAAAGAAAGATTATTCTTGATCCCGATAAGGCAGATTTCTTTTCTCGAGAGGGAAAACGAAATTTGAAAGTAAATCGTTCTCCGGAGGGAGGGGAATTTTCTCAGCGGCTCAGGGGACATTTTCTCGCCACCCGAGGGGAAGTGACCTTGGGCGCGGGAAGTATTGATCTCCCACGGAAACGAGAGAGAGTGAAGACACTCGACAGAAGGGGGAGGGGATCACTCTTTCCCCCACACAAGGCCTCAAACTGTCGGTTTTCGAGAGAGAACGGGCATTTGAGAGAAAGACTTTTCCCGTCGGGGCGAGGAACCCCCCCGCAGACTCGTCACAGGCGCCCTCGCCACCCGAGGGGGAGCCATCTCGAGTGTGGGGAGTTTTCCTCTCTCGAGGGAGAAAGGAAGAGTACCTGGGCAAGAAACCCGGTAAAAATAGAAATTCAAAAGAATTCGGCGACAGCCGAGCAGTTACCCTCCTCGGCCGGTAAGGCAGGGAGCGAGTGAGAGCTCCGTACAGGAGAGAGCGCCACGTGCCGGCCACCAGCTCGCGGCGCGTGGCTGGAATCAATCTGGCACGTGCCCGTGCTAGATTTATTCAAATGAGGCGCCGAAAATTGGCGAATTGGGGCAAGGTCGGGATGGCCCACAGGTGGGACCACCGGCGGCGATCGATTGAACTGTCGATTCGCCGTAATTACCCCCACTCTGTGACACCCATAACCTGACCTACGGTAAGCGAGAGCGTTCTTTTCCGTTTTGTACGCCTAGCGAACTAGACGTGAAAATTTTTCGCTCGCGAAAATTAAAGTGCACACGTGCCGTTATGGACAGTGGTGACAGAGTGCAGGGTGATAAAACCCGGGAGCAGCTGGTGCAGAAGGTGGTGCAGACCGCCGAGGAAGCCCAAAGAGATGAGTTTAAACCTTTAAGCTCACCAGAAGGGCTCAACGAATTTTTATTTGTTGAGCATGGGGAGACCACGGTTTCGGCCACGCCACGTGGCGAAGGAGAAACCGTAGCCTCAGAGACGCCATTAGGCGAGAGTGAAGACCCGGATCTATTAATCCTCACGGATTTAAAAATTTCAGATTCCGGGCTTACTGAGGAGCAGTTCGCAGCCCTGGAGCTGGAACTGGATGAGGAATCCAGTCAGGACGCCGAGGAGGCGATGGACGTGGAGGTAGTTGCCCAGGAGGTGGTCGTGGAGACGACAGCAGTCGCTCCAGGGGCGAGTGAGGTTTCAGGGACCCCCGGGCTAGAGCAACTCATTACTGAGGCTCTAGTTAAGGACCCTGAAATGCTGGGGAGGATTTTTTTAAAAATTCTCCTCCGAAGGAGGTGCGGGCCTGGTGATGGGGAAGGGTCTCGTCGAGACGCCAACCCCAAAACCAAAGCCCGAGAGACAGGAGAAATCCCGGGATAACAAACGCCCTCAGCGTGTTATCCCGGCTGGAAACCGGAAGCTAGAGGAGCACGTGGTCCAGCACGTGAAGGGAAAGCACCCAAAGGAGTTTAAGGGCACCATCCCTAAACTCCCAGAGGTGAGAGGCGTGCAGGAGGAGCTGAACGCCCCCTCCACGAGTCGAGGTCCCCCTCGAGGGTTCAAAATTCCAGCCCGGCTGTGCTGGAATTGCCAGAAACCCGGACATGGAGGAAGAGACTGCACGGAGCCGGAAAGGGTTTACTGCCACGGTTGTGGTCGCCCTGGCAAGGTCACGGCAGAGTGTATCCCCTGCCAGGCAGAGAAGAGGAGAAGGGGCCCCTGGATCCCAGCGTTCGGGAGGAACGTGCCAAGGGAAGTCCTGAAGAGGATGAGGCAGGAGCAAAGGGCCAGAACATCGGCCAATGCTCCTGAGAGGCCCGCACTCCCCCCCCGCCCGACGATCCAAGAGGTTCCAGCAGCAGCTGGAAGCCCTCAAGAGGCTGCAGCGGCGAGGAGGGAGAGGAGGAGAGAAAAAAGACGCCTCAAAAGGGCAGCAGAGGCAGCCCTGAGAGGAGGTGAGAGGACGCCGGAAGGGGGTGCAAACCTCCAGGCGAAGAGGGAGGAGAAACCCTCCTAAAAGAGAGGACGGGGAAATCCCCAGTCGTTTTTTATGGGCAGAATTTTTTTTTGATGTTTTTTTTTTTTGGCCCAAATATTTTTTTTTGTGGCTGAAAAGTAAAATTGTGGATGGTCTGCAAAGATCCGAAACAATTTTCGACACGAAGGTGTCGAGAAAGGCGTCAGTCGAGCCGCAAGACTCTGATGGCGAGTTAGAGGGGCGAAAGCCCCAAAAATAAAATTGATACGGGCGAAACCCACCATTTCCGGGTGAAACCCACCCTTCCGGGGCACAATTCAACACATGTGGTTGAATTGTGAAGATAACGGGTAGTAGGCACCATCTGGCGTCTCCCCGAAGGTACTCACCGCGGCTAACCGTCGGTAAGACGGTCGGTAAAGGCGGAAGCCAAATTACCGACTGCTGGACTACTTGGCGACGCGGGAACCGTACAGTGACGCCCCGTTGTCGTACGAGAAGGTACTCCTCGCTCAAAAGTTGAGAGGTAGAAGAGGCGGGAAAATTCAAATTCAAAAAAATTTGAATAATACCGCCAGAATTGAGAGAATCGAAATTCTTTCAATTCAGAGGGCACCAGGAGGCTATACAAAAGCCGGGAGGTGAAAAGAGGCGGAGAAAATTCGAATTTTTAGAAAATTTGAATAATACCGCCAGAATTGAGAGAATCAAAATTCTTTCAATTCAGAGGGCACCACGAAGCTATTCAAAAACTGAGTGGTGGAATGGGCGGGAAAAATTCGATTTTTTTAGAAAATTTGAATAGTACCATCAGAATTGAAATTCTTTCAAACCAGAGAGAGCGCCACTAGTCAGATGAGACTAGATAGGTGGCGCATAGGAAAACCCTAGGCAGGGGGAATTCCCTAGCAGAGAGGGCGCCACTAGCGGTGTCTAGTGCAAGACGAGCAAGAGGGGATGACCCCCACTCCCTCGAGAAGAGTATAAAAGGCACTGCAGAACGCAGAGAAGGCCTCTTACGGTGAAGCCACCGGTGTGCAAACATCGAGCTCCCCGAAAGTTCCCGAGGAGGGATGTTCGCGCTGTCGAGAAGAGGTCGCAATACCCCTCTCATAGGCCGGACACGAGAGAGCAACCCCCGCAACGCGGGTGGACAGACATTGCAAACAATGCAGGATAGAGAGAAATGGCTGCATAAGCGAATTTCGCCGAGGAGTAGAGTAGCACACGCTCTAGCGAGTCGTGGCTCCTCCTTTAGGGGAGGGTGGTGGTCCACGCTGCGCGAAACCTCGAGCCATTAGGCTCGATCCTCCAAAAAACAGCAAGTGGCTTTTGAGGCGCTGAAAAAGCACCTGACGTCAGCTCCAACGCTTGCATGTCCAGATTTCTCGCTGCCGTTTACCCTGCAAACGGACGCGAGCAGTGTAGGGCTCGGCGCCGTTCTCACGCAAGTGATAGATGGTCAAGAGCGAGTGATAGCGTAGGCCAGCCGTTCGCTAACAGGGCCCGAGACAAAATACACCGTAACGGAGCAGGAATGCCTCGCGGTGGTCTAGGCAATTATGAAATTCCGTTGCTACCTGGAAGGCTACCCTTTCACGGTAATCACGGATCACAGCAGTCTGAGATGGCTTCATAATTTGAAGGATCCCACTGGCCGTCTAGCCAGATGGAATCTCAGACTGATGGAGTATGATTACAAAATCGTACACAGGAAGGGTGCATTGCACCACGTGCCGGATGCTCTCTCCAGAGCACCTGAAGGCACGACAGAACTACTCAATGCTGCCGTAGATACCCGAGATAAGTGGTATCTACGACGCTGCCGAGACGTAGAAAGAATGCCCGAGAAATTTCCTACTTGGAAACTCTCGGAGGGACTGTTGTATCATTCGAAGCCAAAAGCACTGGCATCGGTGAACAACGAAGACCTGGATGAGTGGAAATTAGTCCTCCCCAGAGAATTGAGACGGGACGCTATTCGAGAGTGTCACGATTTGCCCCAGGCCGGACACCAAGGTGTCGATAAGACCTGCCAACGCTTGGCCAACCAGTACTATTGGCCAGCGATGTTTGAGGACGTGACGTCGTACGTAAGTACATGTCTCGAGTGTCAGCGTTGCAAAGTGCAACAGAGAGCGCCGATCGGCTTAATGGGGCCTCGAGCAATCGAGAAACCCTGGTCGAGAATCTCGGCGGATATCATGGGACCCTTTACACGCAGTAAAGCGGGATTCGTGTATATCCTAGTGATCCAAGACTTCTTCACGAAGTGGATCGAAGTCCGCCCACTGCGAAAAGCAAATGGTGCCTCGATTCGGAAGGCAATAGAGGAGACGATCATCTATCGATGGGGCGCTCCTCGGGAATTGCTGACCGACAATGGCACCGAGTTCGTAAACCGGGACATAAAAGCCCTGGTTGCTTCCACTAACATGAAGCATCGAACAACGCCGCCGTATCACCCGCAAGCGAACCCTACTGAAAGGGTCAATCGCTCGCTGAAGGCGATGATACGAGCGTATGTAGACTCAGATCACCGCGATTGGGACTGTCACTTGGATGCATTTCGATTTGCATACAATACGGCCCAACACAGTTCTCTGAAAGCCACGCCCGCTTTCGCCAATTTTGGTAGAGAGCCAGAGCCGGCGAATTCGCTGAAGCGAAAGCTAGAGGGAGACGTAGAAGTCGAAGAGACTCCTACGGAAGCATGGATCGAGCGCATGAAGCGTCACGATACATTGAGGTTGGCATTCCGCCACGCATTAGCGGAAGCTAATGATAGACAGGCGCAGGCCTATAACTTGCGTCGTAAACAAGGCGAGTATGAGGTCGGCGAGTTAGTATTAGCTCGCAACCACGAGCTGTCAAGTGCTGCGAAGCATCGGTCAGCAGCCCTGAACAAACCGTTCAGTGGACCTTTCGTGGTGACCAAAAAGTACTCCAGAAACTTCTACGAAGTTTCTGATATGGCTGGTCGTAATCCCAAAGGCGTAGCTATAGGGGATATGAAACCCTATAAGGAAGCCTTGGAAGACCCTCTGGTTGAAGGATCAGAGACAGAAGACGAGGAGAATTCGTCCTGAACCGGCAGGTTTCGGGTCGAAACCTCTCCTATGGAGGGAGGTGTGTAACGAGATTTTCTCGTCACGGTAAAATACACACAGTGATTGAGTAGAGTTGGGAGAGAGAGAGACAGGAGGTGGCATCTGACGTCAGCCGAACAAGGCTCGACTGACGGTGAATAGATCATGGAGGAGAGGGGATACGCCAGTTCGGGTGGATTGAGCTTCCCACTCTCCAAAGTGACCGTTTTGGTATGCTATCGCTAATTTAGCATTCGTGCAGTTGTGGTTGGGTAGAATAGGGCCGACGTACAGGCTTCCCAACTGTGCGGTGTTAAAGGCTCCGCAGACTTAGCCTAGGGACGGACGGGCAGGTGTAAGAACTGCCGCTTCCCCTTCTCCGAGGAGATTGATGTCGGGCCAATCAGGCTGGTCCACGTCGAGAGAACGTAGCTCGAGTGGTACTGGAATGAGAAGCCTGGACTGGGAAGTTAAGCCCTGGGAGATTTCTGGTTAGTTCAGAACGGGCGCTCGTACAGAGCGGAACATAGAGATGACTGGCGAGTTATCGGAAGGCGTCACCTCGCATCGAGCGGGGAGGCGAGCAGAGGGAGATGCTCCTGCATCTCCCGAGTAGAGAATAGCGCTGGTTTCCGGTCGCGTGGAGTGCTACGTGGCCGGGCTTTGGATCTTCCGGCGAAACGATTGGGTGTTGGAGTGGACGTGTAGGTCGGGAGTTAACAGTGTCTCTGGCTGGGCCTTCGTCGCATTCGCCTCCCAGTCAAAGTAGCTGGGGGAATCTGACTCGCGATGATATTGCTGTTACTGGATGTGGAGGGAAAACTGCGTGAGCGTGTAGATCGGGAGTTAACAGTGTCTCTGGCAGGGTCTTCGCTACACGTGCCTTCACATTCCGGGCCCCGAGGGGTTAGAAGGATTCGCAAATCGGTCAAGGCCACTCGCCGTTAGCGATAACGCCGAGTGCAAAAGTCGGCTGATCGGGTAGAAATAACCCAGAGGCGAAGTACATGAGACTATGAGTCGGTTGAGAGAAGAATTCTCTCCGTATTCGCCGTCGGGGAAGTGAAAACAGCCTCGATGAGCGAGCGGAAGCACTCCTAACATGGTGGACCTCGCCCCTCTACCGTGAAATACTGATGCTAGCGTGGCATCCGTGGGTCCCGTCCACGAGAAGTCCTCCAGGTGACGAGTTTTCCCTGGAGGCCGGTTTAGTTAGGTTTTCCGGATAAAATCTAGCTGGCGCCCAAATCGTAGCGATATGAGGAATGGGTAAAGAGTAGTTTGGGATTATTCCCCCGGTGGAAAACTGGAGGAAAATCCCTTACAACTTGTGCCAGTTAAACCGATTAAAAATCCTTTCTCTAGTAAACAAACTTTCGTCTGTCCACACGATTTGAGACAAAAAAATTTCATTTTGGTCATGCAACGCCAAAAACTCTTGACAAAAGAGCAACCGCTGCTTTGCATCTCCTGGCTCGAGTTTTTGGACTGTTGTGTAGTGGAATTGATGGAGAGAATTTTCCAGCAGGATTCGGTTCACCGTTGACTTTGTGCAGCCGGTTGCTCTTTCAAGCATTCGACAGCTCGTCGTTGGATCTGCTTCCACGCACGCCAAGACCTCTTCTTCAATGTCGAGATGACGGTAAGATCTCCCCCCGCCACCTTGTGGCAACACGTGGTTTTCTCGCATCCGAGCATCCACATCAAAAAACACTTGTCGAGATGGATGTGATCGATGAGGATATTTCAATGCGTACATTTCCACTGCCTTGTTACCATTTAACTTGCATGCACCATAGATAAGATGCATGTCAACGTATTCATTCACTGTGTATTTATCCATTTTTCACTTCAGATCCGACTCTGTCAAAGAATCGAACACGAATGACTCTTTCTCTCCAAAACTCACTATCTCCCTCTTATTTTTCTATTTAAAACTGAAATAATTGCCGAGCACTTCTAAGAATTGCCGGTGTTGACATAACATGAGAACAAAAGACGATGTAAACAGAATGAATCACAATATCGAAATTTCATTTATTTTATTTCCATCGTCTCTTATTTCGTTGGGATGTAAACACTGAAGGTTTCTGAAGGTTCTCAGAAATTTTCTCAGTGACAAATACGGAAAATAAAAAGTGAATATGATGTTTTAATGAGAGAGCGTCATCTTTGTTTGATTCTTCACTAGAATTGAGCGTGAAGTGAAAAATGTAAAATCACACAGTGAACGAATACGTCGATATGTATCTCATGTATGGATAATTTGAGCGAGATAGAACAGAAGCAGTACGAATTTATGATGTAAGATACCCTGTTTAACGACATCCCTATCTTCATGTGTTCCAAACTGTGGATGCTCGCGTGTGACAGAACGTCATGGTGCCACAAGGTCGCAAACAGGGGAAACTTTAACATCATCTTGACATCGAGGAAGAGCCCTTGACTTGCGTGGAGGAACATCCAACAACGAGCTGTCGAAATCTTAAAAGAGCGACGGTTGCCTAGATTCGACAGTTGTCTGCATTCTTTTGGACCATTTTGTAATTTCATTTTGGATTTTTGAGAACAAGTCAGAGATCGAGCAAGCGACGAGGAGGAGTTTTAATATTGACGGGATGATAAGTAGGTGGTAGGCTTATTGAAACATCAAAAAAAAAAAAAAGTGTGAGCGTAGAAGTCTACGCGGCAGAAGTGAAACTTTAACTCGTGCCTTAATCCGTACTAGTCCCATACGATAGGGCCATTTCGTGTCCATTGACAATTTTTTATTTCTCCAGTCAGTTTTATGATTGGATTTTACGTTTTCGGGGTCGCTGATTACGAATATGATAACCGTTTTCACGAAAGCACGGGCCATATATTTGTTTATAACAATCTTGTTGTTTGAGACGCTCTCTCGCGAAAACGGTTAGAGATAGGAAAAAAAGTTTTGAACAAAAAATGTTATCCACGTAAAAAACACATTTTTTGTCATATAACTGGGTTTCCTAACTGTCACAGATAAAAAGTTATTGTGGGTAGGAGCAACTCAGACGGCGTGCTAACACTTTCGTGCGGCGGGAGCGCGTTTCAGGACTGATTGTGAAGTACCGATAAGAGATAGAGAGAAATTGTTTGAATCAAAAATGTTTGAAATAAAATAATACATCAAATCACTAATTACACTCATCGCTCTGTCTCCGGTAGTTACTGAGATATTCACGTTTGTGTGCAAGATAGCGGGGCAAATGAGTCTCCCATTGCACATTCAACCGTAATTTTCGCGGTAACTATTAGTGATAGAGACAATAATCTTATGATTCAATAGATGCATCGAAAAATAATAAATATTTTTTGTTCCGAACATTTGTTTTCATCTTCATTTTTTCGAGAGATATTTCCAACGCAAGTCCGACTCTGACGAACCGCGTAGTCAGAATCTGACTTGTGTTGGAAATATCTCTCGAAATAATGATAATAGGAAAAAATGTTTGAAACAAAAAATGTTTGTTATTTCTTAATGCATCTATTCAAATCCGAGACTATCGTCTCTATCACTAATAGTTAACGAGATAATTACGGTTGAATGTGCAATGGTAGACTCATTGGCCCCGCTATCTTGCACACGAACGTGGATATCTCATTAACTACTGGAGATAGAGCGAAGAGTCTACAATAGAGCGAAGAGTTTGTAATAAATGATTTGATGTATTATTTGATGGCAAACATTTTTGATTCGAACAATTTTTTTCTATCTCTTATCGGTACGTCACAATCGGGGCTGAAACGCGCTCCCGCCGCGCAAAAGAGTTAGCGCGCCGTCTGAGTCGCTTACACCCACAATAACTTTCTATCCGTGACAGTTAGGAAACCACGTTATATGACAAAAAAAGGGTCTTTTGACGTGAAGAACATTTTTTGTTTTCAACTTTTTTTCCCATCTCTAACCGTGTTTGCGAGAGGGCGTTTTAAATAATAAAATTGTTATAAACTAATAGACGGCTCGTGCTTTCGCAGAAACGGTTATCATATTCGTGATCAGCGACCCCAAAAACGTGAAATCCAATCATAAAACTGACTGGAGAAATTAAAAAATGTCAATGGACACGAAACGGCCCTGGCGTATGGGCTACCGAACGGTGCCGAAGAGCTACGAAGCCCCTCACCGGCTGAGTCTCTCCACTACTCTTCCCACCGCTTCCCCTTTCTCGTAACAAACGTAAAATTTCGACCCCCAAAACGCGCCATAAGAAGTTTCACTTCAAAAAAAATAATATTTAATTCTGGAATTTTCTTTTTTATTTGTGAAAATGATTCAGAGACCGGAGATGTGACGAGGGGGAGTTTTCATGTTGATGGGTTGATGAGTGGATATCAGGCCTACTGAACCAGGTGGAAAAAACCAAAAAAAAAAACAAAAAAAAATATTTAATTCTACAATATTCTTTTTGGTTTTTGAAAATGATTCAGTGATCGGAGATGTGACGAGGGGGAGTTTTCATGTTGATGGGTGGATATCAGGCCTACTGAACCAGGTGGAAAAAACCAAAAAAAAAAACAAAAAAAATAATATTTAATTCTGGAATTGTCTTTTTTATTTGTGAAAATGATTCAGAGACCGGAGATGTGACGAGGGGGAGTTTTCATGTTGATGGTTTGATGGGTGGATATCAGGCCTACTGAACCAGGTGAAAAAAACCAAAATAAAAACAAAAAAAAATAATATTTAATTCTGGAATTTTCTGTTTGGTTTTTGAAAATGATTCAGAGACCGGAGATGTGACGAGGGGGAGTTTTCATGTTGATGGGTTGATGGGTGGATATCAGGCCTACTGAACCAGGTGGAAAAAACCAAAAAAAAAAACAAAAAAAATAATATTTAATTCTGGAATATTCTTTTTGGTTTTTGAAAATGATTCAGTGATCGGAGATGTGACGAGGGGGAGTTTTCATATTGATGGGTCAATGGGTGGATATCAGGCCTACTGAACCAGGTGGAAAAAACCAAAAAAGAACAAAAAAAAATAATATTCAATTTTGGAATTGTCTTTTTGGTTTTTGAAAATGATTCAGGGACCGGAGATGTGACGAGGGGGAGTTTTCATGTTGATGGGTCGATAGGTAGGTGAAAAAAACTAAAAAAAAAACAAACCAAAAAATCAAATATTTTGTAATTACCGTATGGATTTTTAGAAATAATTCGCGGCGTGAGGGAGTGAGAAGGCGTACTTTCATTGGTGGATACGAACTTGATAGATAGCACCAGTGAAAAAAAAAATTATTCAGTTTTGAATTTATGTTTTTGAAAAATAATTCCCAGCATTAGAGTTGGTATGTGCCGATAATCAGTCCTAAAAAACCCAAAAAATTGAAGAAAAAAAAAAATCATAAAAAGTAGTACGAATGAAAAAAAACATGACAAGTCAGACATATTTTTTTAAAAAATCAAAAAAAAAGTTGTCCGATCCCAAAACCGAAGAGGAACTTTATACTTCAAATATCATCCCCTTTCATCACCCCAAAGGAAGCAGAGTAGTTGTGGGACACCCTGTACACTCACATTACCGAAAATCCTTGTAAACACGCTAACTTTCGAAAAAATCGAGATATCAACTTGAAATTTGGCATGGAGGTATCTCTTATTATTGCAATGTTTGATATTTAAAATCAGCTAAATCGGATGGTTAGTTCCGGAGATATTTAACCTTGCATGCAAATCGATTTTATTCGATATCTCGAAAACGACTCAATCGATTTATTTTATTTTTTTTTCAAAATTTTCGTTTCGATGTCCTCTATTTTAATCAACCAAAATATGTATACTCGTTGGTAGAAAGTTTTCGAGATATGGCCAGTTTTCTGTTTTTCATTGAAAATCCTTGTAAACACGCTAACTTTTGAAAAAAACGAGATATCAACTTGAAATTTGGCATGAAGGTATCTCTTATGATTGCAATCTTTGGTATTTAAAATCAGCTCAATCGGATGGTTAGTTCCGAAGATATTTAACCTTGCATGCAAGTCGATTTTATTCGATATCTTGAAAACGACTCAATCGATTTACTTTTTTTTTTTACTTCCGAATGGAAGCATTGTCATCGACTTATTTTTACATTTTCTAATTTTGGCTGAAAATGATGTAGAATGGTCTGAAACGTAAAAATACGAAGTTTGGAGCAAATGTCCATCTGTTCGCGTGTCCACTCGGGGGTCACTTTTCTTTAAATTGACCAATTAATTGAGAAAATCATTTCCGAAAAATCCGAAATTTTCTCAGATTGTTGGTATCAGTTGGTGCTAATTCTGTGCTAAATTTCAGCTCAATCGATTGAGTAGTTTTTGAAAAATAGTGATTTGTTTGTAAATCGTTTCTTGTGAATATCTCAGAAATGAGCAAACCTATTGGCTTTTTTTTCAAAATCTTCGTCTCATTGTCTACTATCTGAATCAACCAGGATATATATACCGGTCGATGCAAGGTTTGAGAGATATGGCCAATTTTCTGCTTTTCGCGGAAAATTCTTATAAACACGCCAACTTTTGAAAAAATGGAGATATTAACTTGAAATTTGGCATGAAGGTGACTCTCATGATTGTCATGTTTGATAATAAAAATGAGCTCCATCGGACAAGCGGTTTCGAAGATATTCAACGTTGTATGTAAATCGATTTTAGCGAATATCTCGAAAACGACTCAATCGATTAATTTTTTTTTCAAAACCTTTGTCTTGATGTCTTCTATCTTAATCAATCAAAATATGTATACCCGTTCATACAAAAATTTCGAGATATGGCTATTTTTCTGTTTTTGACTGAAAATCTTTGTAAACATGCCAACTTTTTAAAAAATGGAGATATCAACTTGAAATTTGGCATGAAGATGACTCTCATGATTGTAATGTTTGGTATTTAAAATCAGCTCAATCGGACAGGTGGTTCCGGAGATATTCAACTTTCAAGCAATGAAGTGCGAAACATTTACTATAATAATACGCGAAAATGATTGAAAGGACCATTCGGAAGTGTTCCATCAATTGATTGATAGCAAAAAAAACGCACACGTAAAATTAACAAACTCCACAACCGCATTTCTGTAGTTACAAATCAACAGCCGCATGTCGCTGCCGCCTACTTGTTTCTATCAGGAAATAGTCAGCGTTGCGGTTTTGTCAAGTTGAATTACATCAAATTTTTGATTCTATTAAAGTCTACGTTTCGACTCAAGGTGCGAATCTTCTTTACGACTAATCAAGTGCGAATTCTCCACTGGCTCCCATGAGAATCGTTGAAATTGTTGACTTATTTGCATTAAAAGTTAGGACTTGCACCTTGAATTAAAATGTATGTTTTTTAGAAGCAAAAATTTGATTTATACCAACTTTACCTGACCTCAATACAGATTATTATTATTATTATTATTATTATTATTGTTTCATGATAATGTCTTCAACACGGGCTGATAACACTTTTTTTTATGTTTTTCTCAAGTGTAATCTATATCTTCTAGTTTTTCCAATTTTTTGTTTACTCCAGCCAGTGTGGTATCGAGTGCCACCTGCAAAGTTCTACCCATCGCCAATTCCTATTATGCTCACCAACCTCCTCAATTTTTGATGCCAAATACATTATCCTCCATCAAAAAATTCGAAAATCTTCAAATACGTACAGACGAAAACTTTGACATTGTCACCAGGATTATTCCCTCTCGTTATTTGCGCGGGCTCTGGTTCCATATCTAAAAAAATCTATTATTAGCACCAGCGATTGAATTATGATAAAACGCTTTTATACACAGAGAAAAAAAATTCTTGTTTTGACGGAAATTTCCACTTGTTTGTAGGAATCCGTAGCTGTAGAATCTAAGGACCACGAAATCCTCGAATTATGTGACTGTTTCACTTACTTTAAGGATTTTTCCCTGGTAACAAGTGAAAAAACCTGCATTTCAAAACATATTTCACTTCAAGTAAGTGCAATGTATTCTAAAATACAGGTTGTTTCGCTTGCTTTCAGGGAACAATTGTTAAAATATGTGGAATGTTCACTTTATTCGAGGATTTCCTGATCCTTACATTCTAGAACTACGGATTCCTATAAACAAATGGAAATTCCCCTCCAAACAAGTTTTTTTTTCGTTGTGTATGTTTCAATTTTGGAAATTCACTTTTCTTTCAATAGACAATGACACTAGAAATTTCCAATATGAAATGTTGTCAACGACAAGTATCAATTATTGTGCAATCAAACGTGGTCGTCAATACTCGGTTCTACAAATGAACACAAATCACAAGATACGAAATTGGCGCGATAAGACAATAATGACGGAAACTTAAATTGAAAGGAGGCTTCATTCAAAATTAAGCATATCGAATAATTCTATTTCTATGAATTTTTCAACTAACTTATGTCGTGACCTTCAACCATAGCAAATTGGTCCACATCCGCTGGGTTTTTGAGCACCAATTGATTCCCGAATGCTGAAGACAAATGATCGAAACAGGCTAGGACTCTTGGTATATCAATTAAACCAGCATCATAGAGTTCCATGATCCTGTTGAACGCTTCTTCGTGTAGTCTTTGCGTTTTGGGAGTTGTACGCCTCACTGGCATTGCCATATTAAGTGAATTAACTTCACAGCGACTTCTCATTTGCTGATTTCTAACTTATTCTGAAATTCGTAATATGCAAAAACATAATATTTTTGATGCTATATAGTATATTTCAAATTTGGGATAACCAAAGAAACTTGCATATCGCTACCTTAATGGCAACGCCATATCACGGCAATAATGGTTATTCGTACGACAATGCAAAGGTAAACACATATTTTCTGCACGATTCTTATTTACATCACCATAATCTCATTGTTTGTGAGGCCTCATGAGGATTTCAAGGAGATGAGTAGATGCCCAAGTTAGCATTCCATGTGTAATTGCAATTACATGGAGTGCATTTCAACTATACACCGAGTGTTGACTGATCAATGTCGGATGTTTCTCGACTTTCGGTTTCCGATTTTTTCAGTACAATTACATTACAAGCAACTGCTAATTCAATTATTACAGAAATTTCAATACATCGACGACGAAAATGGCGCTATTATTTCAGGATTTCGTATGGAGGTTTTTTCAGTATTGTATTTCCGGATGATTATAGTTTCAGGGTTTAATTGCTCTTAGCAAAACGAATCGGGTTTATTCAATTGGCGATTTACAGCGATAGAAAATGGTGTGCTAAGTGATACACGTGACAGCCTCACGGCTGTCATTAAAGTCGCTATATAATATATTAATTTCGAGACTTTATTACCAATGAAAATTGTATACCTGTGAGTTGCCAGATGCCGGGTTTCTTTCCAATCTCACGTTGCAAATGTAGATGATACGCTTCGATGAAATTGTTTGTGCGATACCTCTGACCGTAAACTGAAAACCTTTCGGGACCTTCGTTCCCTAGCCCTTGCCTGCGGTAATAGGCAATGAAATCAGCGAAAAATTGCAAAATGTCAGGTGCACAATTATCGATGAGCCAATTGAAGGCGGGAATGATAATATAGGAGGGAAGGAATGCAATTGCTGAAAGTTTCCTAAAAAACACCTGCGCCAGATCCCACTGGTAATAAATCTGCATTGCTTCCTTACTCTTCAACTTCTTCAATCTCCTCAGCAATGCCTGAATGATCGGAATTTCAATGAGATAACGGAAATTATAAAATTATATCTAAAATCCTTATTAACTCACTACTGTGAGATGCGTTCTTACATGAAAAGGGATTCAATTACAAAAGCGCCCAGCGAAGGTTCAGTCAAAAATTGAGTACAACTCTCAAATGTATTTTGACTATGAAAGTAATGGTTAGTAATAATCTCATGGGAGACCTGAAAAATTACATGGTACAACAAAATTAGGACCACCCCAGGCCGGTGGATGAAACTTGTACCACTGGATACATTTTCTGATGCCAATTCCAAATCTTTTTGAGAAATTGTCCTAGGATGCTCCATTGCTGAGAAAAAAAAATTTAAAGTTGAGAAAATGATCATGATGGAGGATTTTGGAGATGAAAAAACAATTTGAAATGTTGCTTGAATGAGAGCTGAAAAAACGCATTATGTCAAGAAAGTTTTGTGCAATCAATTAAAAAATCATATCGGAAATTGAGCCAGGCAATATTGGCCTAAAAAATTAAATTAGTCGCATTAAAAAAATTAAATTGTGAAAAAATGGAATGGCGCAGAAGGGGACAATCGGCAATTGTTTTTACCCGCTAGAATCAGTAGGACTGAACAATACTATTCGGGAGGAAAATCAGAGAGGCTAACAAGTGAATTCAAAGGGCAAACGGTCGAAAGCGGAGGCTAAAACGTTGATTGATAGGTCAAGCGGTGTAGAGTGGAGGGTAGAAGGTCAATTCAAGGGCCAAACGGTTTGAGGGGAGGCTGAGAAGTCAATTGATGGGTCGAATGGCATCACTACTTGAATTGACCTTTCAGCCTCCACCCTACATCGTTCGACCCTTGTATTAACCTTCCAGCCTCCATTCGAGACCATTTCATCCTTGGATCGACTTTTCAGAAAAATCACATGATCCATTTTGCTCTCCCGGCCCGTTTTCCCTGAACCTCCCCTATAAGTTATTCCATCTTTTTATTCCTGCTCATAAACGAATGGATGTTTTAAAAAATGTAGTACATCGAGAATGCAAAGAAATTCTGTGTGTTCCAAGAGTCTTCGACTTGATTTGAGAATTTTGATGAAACAACATTTATTTTTTAAGGTCTGTGACCTTTGGACAGTGGGTTAGGAGATTGAATTGCGTTTATATACTTGTGAGCTTTTTTGTCTCCAGTTTATTATAGGATAGTTGGTTAGAATTGGCAAACATGGTGATGCTCGCTAAGCGTTGGAAGATGTTTTGATACAATGGATGCGAATTACAGCCATGACTAATCCATATTTTTTTGGCACCTCTAGGATTTACTTTGATGTTTTTAACTAGATAGGTAGCTCGCGAAAAATTGTTTATGATTTTTTTGTCACTCAGTTTTTGAAGAAACGTTTTTGTGGCTGCTGCGTCACTTAAAAGCACCTATTGCTCACGTAAACCCAAGCGGTTTCGGCGCCCAATGCAAAGAGCGGATAGAAAAAAAAATTAATTGGAGTTGAGAACAATTAATTAACAAAAAATGAGTAATATCTTTCAACATACCGTGTCATCAATCACGCCCATGACTGTTAAAAATTGTGCTATATCCTGAGTCTTTCGAGGACGGACGTCGAAAGTTCCATCAATATGAAAGTTTGTTACTGGTGGTAATGTTGATAGGAACTCTGGATCCGCAAATACCGTTACTAGAGTCTCGTCAGATGAATGGATAGTAGCGACGGTCAAGAACCCACCAGGATAATTCAGCAAGTGTTTCCACTCTGGGCTATTTACAATTTCTCCATAGGTCTACAACGTTTCTGGTTCTCGAGGATACTTTCCTGATCCCCAACGCTTCATGGATCTCTCCATTGAAGCAAACGTAGCCATGAATGAGACGTCAGAGTGTCTAATACACAGTTTCATTAGTAGCTAGAAAATCTAGAAGAATTAACTGTATATGAAGGAGAAGTAGGAAGAATGCAGCGCTTTAATTCATATCATCCAGGAATTTTTGTGTTGTTATTCAAGTTGGTTTGTTTGAGTGTTTGAACTGGAATTCGATAATGGAATTAAAAAAAGATTTGTTTCACGAGGTGTTATCGATTCAATAAACATAGGCCTTTCATAAATTTAAAATAAATGACATTTCACTGGGTTCACCGTTGAAGATGGAAAAATGCCAATTCGATCACTGTATGGTTTACTCTATCACAGTTTTCATTCTAACGGAATATATCACTGATTCGAGATTATTATTGATTCGGAACATGTTTTTTTTTAATTTGTCAATTGTTTTTCCTTCAATCGATATTTCTTTCCCGATGTATTATTTAAGTAGAAAATATACTTCAATTAAATCTTGCAAATCCGAAATTTGAGGAGACTGATATTTTGGATTCAATTAAAAAGGTGTTTTTAAATCAAAATCATTCAATCTTATGGTTCATGTTAACATGAACCAATTCTTATAGCAAGAACGCTCGGTGCCAATAGCAACAGCCATTTTCCGAATGGATTTTCTATTAGAAATTCATAAGGAGCTGAAAACATTTCGATTTGTGACATACGCCCTTTTCACTTTGTGAAAGGGTTTTTTTGGCACTGACGCCACTTTCACTCTACGAGGACGATACATATAGAGAATTGGGTAGTGCAGGGACCGGCGGAAAGAACCTAGGTTCAAGTGCACAACGTGGTTGACCTCACCGGATTCTAAAAAGTATTCATTATCAATCTTTGATACAAAATAGTTTAATGTGTTAAAAGTGTGTGAAGTTCGTGAAAAACACACACACACAGACAAGTTTAAAATGAAAAGTTTGAAGTGAAGACGCGGAGCACGTGTTTTTTACATGCCCTCGTTTCAGCACGTCACGTAGTACTTGGGAGACTGCTCTTGAACACAAGATCCAGCCAAAGACCTTCGTGAGGATGATGTTCTCATTAACGGCAGGTTGGGAGCTGATGAGTTCATTCGTGACTGAAGTCCGTCCGGAACTCCGTCGCATAGAAAGATAGCGAGTGAAGAATCAAAACACATAGGAGGAGAGAAGTCATTACTTCGACCAACTGAAGAAAAAGCTATAGTTACATCCCCCACCCCCCCGTGAAGTTATGGTTAGTGGTGGTCCCGCGGGGAACCAGGGGATAGGAACTAGAGAGGTGTAGGGTTTTGGTGGGCGCGAGTCTGACACAAGAATACTATACTAATATCTACGGTACATAATGTATCCCCTCCTCCTTCTTCACGGAGAAAAATTCTCCTTATAAAGTACCAAACTCCCCCAATAAACACGGTACATTTCATAGGGTGTACAGAAAAGTAAACAGATCTGAGTAAAACCTGAAAGTGAAACATGAAATTTCGCTGGATTAGTTTAGTAATTTTTGACGCAACGCGTATCGCTTTGCCGTGCGGACTTAGCAATTTTTAACGAAACTCTTTTGAAAAATTCATGCCAATGCTTATATATTTCGATGACTCCAGGATCATCAATTTTTACTCAGAGTTGTTTTCACTATCTAATGAGAATTTATCTCCGTATTGAAGCAAAAAAACACACACTCACAAATACAAGACTTCTGTCAAAAAATCAATATTGAGTTGATAATGAGCAATTGCAATTACTTTAGACTCATTGCGTTGCAAATGGGCCTTGCTGTGCCAAACCTTGGACCAGCCTTTTCAACTGCCTTCCATACTTCGTCTTTGAAATCTTCTGTGATATATTTCCCTTCCAGTGGATCATGATTGTGAATTCCATTCAATACAAATTCACCGTCAAGAAGGAAGCCTCGCGCCGAGCAACCTTCGGCTACACGGTCAGCGCAGCAATACATCCTAGACAAGATAAAAACGCGAAATATTACATCTATATATTGTAAGGAGTTTTTGACACAGGGAATAGAAACCGTGTATCTCAGCCACCCTGAAAGCATAAAAAATTTCAGCCCCTATTGTTAATTATCCAAAGAATTATAATTTTTTTAACTTTTCATGTTTTTCTTAACAATTAGGTACTTTGACAAACAATTGTTTATAACAAAACTGGGGAGCTTGCCATTAAAATGGGCGTTTCTGGATGAAAATTACCAACCACATGCTACACAGAGAAAAAAATACGGTAAAAATTCAGGTGCTAGCACGGTTAAATGGGTGCAATCGCCAAGCACCTGGAATTTTCCTATGCAGCACCGGAAAAATTCCTATAAACATGAGAAAAATTCCTATAAATACGAGAAACATTGCTACAAGTAATAAGGAAAATATCATAATATCTTGTATATGAAATATCAATTTTTGGTTGACAGACAGCCATTTGTTTATAGCGTGAAGCGCGTGGATCGTCGCGCGCTGATAAACAAATGACAATAACTCAAAAACTATTGTTCGTAAAGACAAAAATCAAAAGCCATTTTATTCGATATTGAATTACGCAACGTTTTTTCACTGTATGTCTCCATAACTTCTCAACAGTTTTCGAGATATTTTAAAATGAAAATGAACGCTCCAAGGGGTATTTTGTTTATAAACAAAATGCACACCCTGGTTTTAGGGCACTTTATTTGCAGATGTCATTTCGAGTATTTAAAAAAAAAAATCATCAAAATCCGACACTTATAAAGTAAATTGGCCAACAAACTCGATTTTAAATCCTCACCGACTGGACTAACAGAATAGTTCCTTGAGTTTGTCAATAGTTTTACCAAGTTTCTCGACATTTTTACTGGAGAATCGACTCACCGTGAATCTCCGGAAAATTTACGGAGGTAAAATAAATCTTAACAGGTGCTCCGCTGGGATAACAACGGAGTTCCCCCACATTACAGTCTAACCCAGTGGAAACCCGGTGGCAAACCAAATATAATCGGGTTCTTTTTTCCCGTGTAGAAATTAGGGGTCAAACGGTCAAGAGAGAAAGCTTGCGGCTCAATTCAAGAGTCAAACGGCTTAGGGTGGAGACTGAGGTAGATTCAAAGGTCAAACGGTGTAGAGGAGAGGCTTGGCGGTCGATGCAAACGTCAAACAGTGTGGAGGGGAAGGTGGAGATCAGTTCAACAGTCAAGCGGTCTAGAGTGGGGATTTGGAGGTGGATCCAAAGGTGAAACGGTGTAGGGTAGAGGCTGAGAAGTTGATTCAAAGATAAAATGATCTAGGGTGGAGGCAGACAGGTGTAACAGGAAAATCATATCTTGTCGTCAAAGTCAGAAACCACAGGGTAAAGTCATGAGAAGCTCCATTATTGAAATTATAATCCATTTGATTTTGGTCATGTAATAAATAATATTGTCAACTACATTAGTTACAATCTCAACTGAAATGACACAAATAACTCTGACGCAGATGCTGGTGGAACCGCGCGTATAGTCGAAATCCACTGCAATAGGCTCACGTTAACTCGGCAAGATTAATCAACAGCGTAAAAGCAAAAATATTGATTTTCAGTAATACTCAACAAGTGGCGAGCTCGCACGCCGGCTTATAACTCTCGTACTGATTCTGGGATCGTACGCACTGTCAATCATTGTATTATTCTCTGTGTTTCATTTCAAATGTTTCAAATCTGATTATCAGCCCAACTTGTCAATCAACTAGTGGTGCGGCCGGTCGACGGAGTATTGTTGGTCACTCGCAAGCTCGCTCCCGAATTTGGGTGCGTTCAAGTCAGAGCGAACCATTGAGGTTCACAACTAAAACTTCCCGGTTCTCATCACCCCATATATGCATCAAAAACAAAAAAAGAAATGGTAAATGTCATTTGTTGATTCATCGTTTTTCGTTTTTTGAATGGAACACGAAAAAAAAATTTTCAGAAAAAAAAATTGCAAAATAATTTCATTTTCAGAATGTTTTCTAGCATTTACCCCTCTTCAACCGCTTTAATTGATTCGGCTTCTGCGCGGAGGTCAGCGAAAGTAAAAAAAAAAATAGAAAAAAAACATTTGAAGATTTGAAGATTTGAAGAAAAAGAAAAAAAAAAGAAATGCAATTTTTCATTTTATGTTTTCCTGGAAAAACTGGAGAACGATTGGAAAATTTTTTTCTAAAACCTTTTCAGCTCTAAGTTGAATGAAGACGCTCCGATTGCGTCGTTAAAGATCTCGATCGCATCATTCGTTCACGAGAAATCGTTGGACAAAATGTTTGATCACGGACGTACGAACCTACACACACACACACACACACACACACACACACACACACACACACACACACACACACACACACACACACACACACACACACACACACACACACACACACACACACACACACACACACACACACACACGCGCGCACACACGCACACGCACACACACACACACACACACACACACACACGCGCACACACGCACACGCACACACACACACACACACACACACACACACACACACACACACACACACACACACACACATATACACACACATACACATACACATACACATACACACACACACACACACACACACACACACACACATGACCTTGAAAATAGTCGGGGAGTGTTGTAGTGACCTTGAAACGTGGACATATGATGAAAAAAAAACCATGTGTGTCAGCTCCGACGCGCGACTGGAGTTTACTCTTTCAGAATAATTATCTTGGAATATATACAATAGGGGGTTGGGAGGGTAAATGAACTGAAATCCATGAAAGCATATACTTTAATCCATATTTATTTACACTTATTCCCTTCACTATTAACATTAACATTATCAATTTTCTAAATATTATCATCATTATTAAATACTGTGACAATCGGTTTGTGAAAACTAAAATACGATACGTGAACATCGGAAGTTACATGAGTTACGAGTCGTGAAAATACCGCATCGATGGTTGTACCATATCTAGTGGTCCCCAGTGTTCTACCAGAAACTAAATCTAAATTAAGTTCTTCTTTTAGAAATTGTATTAAGCGCAATCCATCATCTTTATCAAAGTGAATATTGAAATCGCCACCAAGTATGAGCGGAATTTCATGATTACGTTTCTTCAACAGTTTTGAACCCCCTTCTGTATAGACTAACAATGCCTCGTGGAGAAAATCTATTATGTCATTAATGTTCTGATTGACTGAAATATAAACCGTGACCATAACAATTTGTTTACCGTTAGGCAAAGTGCATCTCGCGGCACATATGTCCCCACAATCAGATTTGGTTTGCGTAACGTGCTGGGAATTTCTTCTCAATGCAGTATCATCACAGATAGTAAAGGTGGGTTGTGCATCGCCAACATTTTGATAGATACCGACGCCTCCCCCGCGCTTGATGATGGGTCGTCTGAATTGTGTTACTTGACTGAAATTGTCTATTTCGACCCGTTCTTCGTAACGAAGCCAAGTTTCTGATAACATTAATACATGTGATTTTTGTATTATATTACCACGGAGGTCACGCACATGTTGCCGGAGACTTTGGCAATTGAGAAAAAAGATTATCATATTTCCTCTACTGATTTTTTCGAGTATAACCTGATCAATTGTACTAACGGGGACAGTAGAAAGCCGGGTAAACTCGTTTCGTAATGGAAGCATAGTTTCATTTGCTCGTCTACCATGGTAAAAACGTTGACATTCATCAGCAGGTACAATATGAAGTCCTTCTTGAGCCGTGACCCTGGATAAGGCTACGTAGACCAAAGGTTGCGAATGTGTCTTACTGTATTTGTAAACAATTTCATCGAATGTCCCTCCTTGCGATTTGTGAATGGTCATCGAGCAAGCTGGTTTTAGTAGAAAATGGTTTCTTTTAACATGAATCGACTTATTTCGATTGAGAGGAACTGTTGCACATCTACGATTGATAGGAACCGCTGCTCTATTAATTCCTTTTGCATTTGCATAGCCAGCCACTTTTCCACGTGCTTTGGCACCAACGCCGTTAGGAAAAAGAAACCAAACCCGTAGAACTATATTTTGATCATCCAATTCAACGTGTACCAATTTGCCTACTGCCCCATTGGCTAACCCATCAGCAACATCGATATTCGTGGTGATCATGTAGGGTTTATCTACAACGAAGAGAATTTGATATGGTAATCCTCCTGTGTCAATCGTGCTGAGTTTGGGAAGCTTCTGTCTAGCATCACTTTCTTTCTTGCGATCAGTTCCACACCCGAGTATTTGGTCATTAGCAACTGAATTCGATGTTTCATCAGACGTACTTAAGATTTTCAAATTATACGCATCGACTGAATGATTATCATTGAATAATCGAATTCCATTTGGACAGCGTACGTCCGCTTCCGTCTCTGAGCAGAATCTCCCTTCAATCAGTTGCAATTCCTGTTCATCTAATCGATCTCCATTGCCAACCTTTGTTAATAATGATGAGAATTCAGCATTCTCCTGCCGCATAACTTCAGTCAATTCATAAAAAACAATTCCCTTCCATAACTGCTGACCATCGATCCGCTGTATTTTTTGCTTCCAAATGGGAGTGGCTCTAACTAGTGGCAACTGCCTCAAATCACCAATAAAAATGATGTGCAATCCACCAAAAGCGGTATCATAATTTCCCATTATTTCTTTCAGTCTCAAATCTACGCGTTCTAACATTTCCGCCCCAATCATGCTGACTTCATCGATGAGTATCATCTTAACATACTTGAATAAACATCTATATAAACCCTTGACTTCGTTTGATAATGGCGTTTGGAAACTGGAAAGGGTGATTTTAAACGCCATATGAACAGTCGTGCCTCCTATGGCAACCGCAGCTTTCCCTGTGGATGCACATGCAAGATAGGCATTACAATACCCATCCGTATCTGTGAATCGATTACAAGTTTCCATGATGAGTTTGATGAGAAAAGTCTTCCCACACCCAGCAGGACCGGTCAAGAACAGTTGCAACGGTTATTTAAAATATTATAATTGGCTTCCGGATGGATGCCGCGTTGAGTTTCAGCGTTTTGCCTACGTTTCGCAAACATTGCAGTCTGCATCTTCAGGGCTGGGAGCTCCGATTCTGAGCTCCTCTAGAAAGGGGATAGTCCTTTTATAGCTCCTCGTGATGGTGGGGCCGAGGGGGAGCGGGGGGGGGGGGGAGGAAGTCAGCCAATCAACTGTTTTCAATTGATCAGCTGATCAATTAAAAACCGGGAGGACAGTCTTCCAAATAGGGTTCACCTGATATCCTGTGTCCCTGTTCAAGTTGTTGGGATTTTTGTGGATCTCCAGGCCTTCCCGATATTTTCTTTCGAAATATCCTTGAGACCTAGCCAACATTTTGGCCTGGTCAAACCTGATGGTGTGACCAGTGTCCATATAATGTTCTGCCAGGGCAGATTGTTCCTGATGACCGTATTTGGAACACCGTTGATGTTCTTTGATCCGTGTACTGATCATCCTCCCGGTTTCCCCAATGTACACTTTTCCGCACGTGCAAGGGATCTGATATACTCCTGGAGTGCTCAAGAGTGGTCTCTGATCTTTGGTACTAGGTAGCATCTGTCCAATCTTCTTTGGTGGTTGGAAGATTGTTTTGATGTTGTGTTTTCTCAGTATCTTGCTTATGCGGTCTGTTGTTCCTTTCAGGTAAGGGAGAAGAGCCATCTTCGGTCTATCCTGGTTCTCCTCAGGAGAGGGCTCATTTGGAGAAGAGATCTTATTCTCCAGCCTCTGTTTGATCCGTCTGATTTGTTGGATCTTGTACCCGTTGTTGCTCAAGGCTGTCTCCAAGTGCTCTATTTCGCCATCCAGATTAGAGGGTTGAGAGATCGTGAGGGCTCTATACATCAGAGAGCTGATGACAGAGTTCTTCTGGGAAGGGTGGTGGTGGGAACTAGCATTCAGGTATCTGTCCGTGTGTGTTGATTTACGATACACCTGATGGCCCAGTGAGCCATCATTATTGCGTCGTACCAGCACATCTAGGAAAGGGAGGCAGCCTTCTTGTTCAATTTCCATGGTGAAAGTGATACTCGGGTGTTGAGTATTCAAAAATTGAAGAAATTGAGTCAAGGCTGTCCTTCCGTGTAGCCAGATGACAAATGTATCATCCACATACCTATACCAGACAGTGGGTTTTAGAGCTGCTGACTTCAGTATTTCATTTTCGAAATGTTCCATGAAGATGTTGGCTATGATTGGAGAAACTGGAGAGCCCATGGCTGCTCCCGATTTCTGTTCATAGAACTCTCCTTGGAACTGAAAATATGTTGAGGTTAAGCAGTGCTCTATCAAGGGGAGGAGATTGGAGGGGATTGTTCTAGAGTTTTTTATTATGTTTAGGGTGTCAGGAATGGGGACATTGGTAAAAAGGGATTCTACATCAAAGCTCACGAGAATATCCTCTGGAGAAGTCCTGAGGGTTCTCAGTTTGGTCACGAAATCCAACGAGTTTTGGATGTAGGAGCCATTCTGACCTGTGAGTTTCTGTAGGGGTTTGGTAAGGTATTTTGCCAATTGGTAGGTTGGACCTCCAATATTGCTGACAATAGGTCTCAGAGGGATAGACTCTTTATGGATTTTTGGGAGTCCATAGAGTCTAGGAGGGAAGGATTCTTTGGGAGTAAGGAGTTTTCTGAGCTCAGCCGAGAGGTTTGCCTTTTTCAGGAGATCATTGGTTTTGCGTTCAATTGTACGAGTTGGATCCTTCTTGAGTTTGGTGTAAACTCTAGAATCATCCAACATCGACGTGAGTTTAGCAGAGTAGTTGTCTTTATCCAAAACCACTGTAGCATTGCCTTTGTCTGCCGGAAGGATGATAATATTATTATTTTCCTTGAGACTTTGCAGTGCTAGGCGTTCCTCCTTGGTAATATTATCAACTGGAGGCTTGGCCTTGTGTAGGATATTTGACAACTGCCTCCGGATCTCATTGCTGGTCTCCTGAGGAAGATGGAAAATGGCTGTCTCAGTCCTGCTGATGATTTCTTCAGTAGGAATTTTTCTGGGAGCAACAGCGAAATTATGTCCTTTTGCAAGGACTGACACTTGAGCCTCAGTCAGCTGGTGTTTACTGAGGTTCTTCATCGTGTGGGTGAGCGTCTGAGTTTTCTCCTGCGGTTTGAGTTTTTCAAACTTGGCTTTTTGAGTCTTGGTTCTCATCTCAGCAGAGCGGGTAGCCTGGTCGTGAGTGATACGGTCCAGGGTTTCCCACAGCTGTGGTTCGAGAGAACTAGACAGCAAAAGATGGAGATCCAAAACTTGTCTGGAAAGTAGAGCCAAGTTGTTCTTGGCTGCTGAGATCCTTTCCTTGACAAGTTTAAGCGAAGCTTGGCGAAGGATATTATTGGCCTGCTTTGAGGGGACAGAGTTCCTCAAGCGGAGGAACTTAGGGAGTGCCCGCCGGACCCCCGTGTCGAACGAACGCAAGCATTCATTCCCAATAACTTTCACGCCCTTGTGAAGAATAATTGTTTATTTCCGAACCATTATTCTCAGTAACAGCTATAGTAATACAATAGACACGAGTTCTGGAGCCCCAGACTCGTCAAAAATCGTGATAATGAGTAAAAATCTTGCCAAACGCAAAATTGACGAGGATAACCTCACAAAATCACAGCCTAAACAATCCAAAACAGGCTCTAGTCTCTCAAACTCAAAACTCCTGTCTCATACACAAAACTCACAGAAAAAAATCAATTCAGAAGCTCTAGAATTTACTTATCGTCAAACTCTGAAAAAATACAGAGTAAATAATTCCCAATGCACTATCAAACCTAACCTAGATAAGGCCAGACAAAGGCAAACACAATCCATTGATGGTTGGACATCCCCCAACACAACATCAAGATGTGCCTCACCAACGTCACAATCAGAGAAAGAAACTCCCCTCTCAAACAAATTTTCCCTCCTAGATGAGGTTCAAGATGATGACACAGGTACTGAAAATATGGAAGTAACTGAACCTACAGATCCAGGAGCAATCCCTCTCACTAAGGTAAATCCAAGCATAAGTCAATCCCAGAGCCCAGAACAACAGACTCAAACTAATCAACAAAAACAATCAAAACCCCCACCAATCCACATACTGAACATGACAATCATGAAAGCTGTCAAACTTCTCACTGATCATGATATCAAAAAGGGAGCATTTCATGTCCGACAATCAATCCTCCCGGATCAGATTGTTCTTACTATCCACGATGGCAAGTGCTATGACGATATTAAAAAAATATTGCGTGAGGGAAAAGCTAATTTTTACTGCTACACTCCAAAGAACTTGAAGCTAAAAACCCTGATCCTCAAAGGCAGAAAGGGGATAGTCCTTTTATAGCTCCTCGTGATGGTGGGGCCGAGGGGGAGCGGGGGGGGGGGGGGGGGGGAGGAAGTCAGCCAATCAACTGTTTTCAATTAACTGTTTTTCCTTTCTAGAGGAGCTCAGAATCGGAGCTCCCAGCCCTGAAGATGCAGACTGCAATGTTTGCGAAACGTAGGCAAAACGCTGAAACTCAACGCGGCATCCATCCGGAAGCCAATTATAATATTTTAAATAACTTCGGCCGCGAAAGCCTGAAATCTAAGATTAAACGCCTTCACGGAGAGGCTATTCTTGGGTCGGTGAAATGCTTCATTCACCAAACTTCGGAAGTCCTTGCACGTCCAACTGTGCTCGTTAACCTTCCTGAAAAGGTGCCGTGACCATCAAGTGGTACCTAAGTTCCTCCGCTTTTTTTTTTTTTTGTAACAAACTTTCATTTATTCAACCAAAATACATATTTTTCATGGTACAAGTGAAATAAATTCGTGTTAAAGAAAACTTGTGGATATTGGCATTCAAAAATGTTTGATGACACATGTTCATGTTCAAAACAATGGATATAGTGTCTAATGTTATTTGAGATTTATGAAAAAGAATTATTTGTATTCTAGAACGTATAAAGGTGGAGCTGTGACACTCAGACAACTTAAAAATATTATTTTTATAGTCAGCAGGGAAAATGGTTGGAAAAAACCCTAGACGAGATCATTTGATAATTCACTTAAAGCTAAATAATTGTAGGGAGAAAGAAGAAGAAAGAAAAAAAAAAAAAGAAAAAAAAGAAAAACCCCACCTACCCCCCTATAAATCCCAAAAAAAGAAAAGATAGAGCCCCTATTTACATTATGTACAGTAGCATGAGTAAGCTAGTGATGGGAGATTAACCCCTTAATGAACGAATCTTACGAATAAATATCACAGAGCTGAAGGCTCGGATTAAGCTATGCATCATCACTTTGTCACGATCCAGGGGGGTTGGCTCCAGGCTCAGAGCGTTTGTATACACGTTGTTTAAGTGCATTAAAGTGCACTGCACTTTCATCCATCCACCACAGCTTATCTGTGACTCTGGAACGGTCAATATAGTCCACCTCTGGTATGGCCATGGAATATAGATATGGGAGGCCGTGATTGGCAGTTGTTGGGAGTTTTTTATCATTTTGGTGCCTGCTAATATGATAAATCTTAGGTACGTTGTTGTCATCTTGGATTATACCAAGGCGATCAAAATATGTGAAACTTTGTGGTTGTATATATCCAGTGGAAGCTTCATGAGTTGTGATGATTGGATCGATATTGCATAATTTCTGTATAGATTCATTTTTAATTGTAGTTAAACCTTGATAATAATTCCTCGTCAGGTACAGAATGAAATTATCAATTCTTGGAATTTCTGCTGTATCATATAGAGTTTTATTGCTCACTCTACCTTTGTATCCAGAGTCTGGAGTTGTGTACAGGCGAAGCGCTGCTCTTAGACATCGTCGTTCAAAGCATCTGAGCTTCTCCATTTGGGCTGCTCCAGTGTTCCACCAGATGGGACAGGCGTACGTGAGTAGAGGTCTGACTAGTATGAGGTAACAAATCACCCGAGCTCGTTTGGAGATGTGTGAGTTGTGGAACAGTCTGGTGAGAGATCTGAATCGTGTGGAGGCTTTTGATAATTGAATATTAACGTGAGAGGAGCAGCGAATACGGCAGTCAATGTTCATTCCCAGATATTTTACTATGGTTCTTGTGGGGATGACTATATTCTCCCTAGTGTCTGGATGGACTGTTGAGATTTTGAATGTGATTTTTTTATGTGAGGAGAGTAGTGCATATGGTTTCCTAAGAAGGATCACCTCGCATTTACTCGGGTTCATCCTCAGGTTCCATATTGAGTAGAGATTGTTTACTTTGTTGACCAGGGTTTCTAGCTCTTTTTCTATTTTTCGTATGGACTCGCCAGAAATGTAGATGATAAGGTCATCAGCATATGCTATTGAACGGGCAGGACCACCTGAGTTCATGTGAAAAGAGTTTAGGATGTCACATGTATATATTGAGAACAATATTGGCGAGTTAACTGTTCCCTGTTGGAGGCCTTCTTCGATATTGAAAATAATAGATGAGCTTTTGTTACCTTCATTAACGCAGAAACGTTTATTTCTCACCATGTCCCAGATTAGACTGATGAGATGGTGAGGGAATTTTTTCTTTAGAAGTTTGTAGATGAGTCCATCAAGCCAGACTGAATCGAAGGCTTTTTCC
This sequence comes from Coelinius sp. EB29, assembly GCA_035578325.1. Taxonomy (NCBI): domain Eukaryota; kingdom Metazoa; phylum Arthropoda; class Insecta; order Hymenoptera; family Braconidae; genus Coelinius; species Coelinius sp. EB29. The sequence goes on along the minus strand of JAOZGT010000002.1, from coordinate 13,461,643 downwards.
AGGTCGATCAGAGCAGCTCCAACGTAGTTTCCTCGGCTAATTTCCAGGTTCGTGTCTGAGAGTAACTGGTTTATTGCATGAGTGGTTGAGTGTCGGTGACGAAAACCATACTGAGTATCTGGAATGATATTGTTTTCATTACAGTGAGAAACTATTGTTGTGTTGATGATTGATTCAAAAACTTTGCTGATAGTAGGTGTTAAGCTGATTGGTCTGTAGCTGCTGGGCTCAGAGGGGTTTTTTTATTTTTTTTGAGGAATGAAAGCACTTTGGCTGTCTTCCAACCAACAGGGAAGTAGTGATGATTGATGCAGTTATTGAAAATGATGGCAAATGCTCGGATGATTTCTTCTGGTAGGTGTTTGAGTACTACGTTTGGTATATTGTCTGTGCCAAAGGAGGTTTTGTTTGGGAGTCTTTTGATTATTATGGCTATTTGGACAGGATCAGTAAAATATGAACAGTGTTCACTGGAAGGAGAAATCGAGCGTGAAGAGTCTGAAAAGTTCGTGATTGTGGATTCTTGGGCTCTGTTATTTTCAAATTCTCGTTTGAATTCATCCGTTTTGGTGATAACTAATTCCCGCAACCTTGATCCTAGGTTGAGAGGTCTGGGGGAGTTGATGGTCTCATAGTAAGCACCGATGATATTTAGTTTATCAATTGGATCTGAAATAATTGTGATGTTGTTATTGGTCAGTGTGTTGGCCATGATGCATTCACTCCTAGTGATGATGTGTTCTGATGTGTTGTTCTGTGTTTTTAATGTGGAGATCTGGTAGTGGATTCCTTGGTTTGGGCCTGAAGATTTTATTAACTGTTGGCATGAATTCATGGGAGTTCCTGAAGTCTATTTTTTCATAGATGTTTCGCCAGTATTTCTCTACTGATCTGTCGAATTCATGTTGGAGACTCATTCTTACCTCGAGGATTAATTGTTTGATGCGTTTTGTTGTTGTGCGTCTGGCTCTGCGGTCTGTCCTGAGATAATCATGTAGGATAGCTATTAGTTTGGATTTATATTTCTGTAGCTTAGTTATTTTTCTTGTGAGATATTTCTTGATGCTATCTGTGGATTTCGATATCGGGACTGTGTTGGAGATGGCCTCAGTCACTATTTTGTTGATGCTCTGAAGTGAATCATCTATTTCTTTGATGCTCAGGTTTCTATCAATTGGGATTACCAAGTCGTAGTTATCTTTGACATGTTGATGGAAGGTTTCCCAGTTCGTGGCTTTGAAATTGAACCTAGGAGGTGCTGGAGGACTAGCACTGACTGCTTGATTATTATTGAGTTCAACTGTCATCACTATGGCAGCATGGTCACTATCATAACCTAGGGTGGGTAGAGTATCAGCCTGGAGGGTGTGGATGTCCAGTCTGCTGTCTGCTACACAGTGATCTGGGAATGTACGTGCTCTAATAAAGGTGGGGGTTATTCCAGAGTATATTTGACCTCTGTATCTGGGCCCGTTGTTGATGAGCCAGTCTATGACATATTTACCACGTTGATCGCCCTTGGGATCACCCCAGTCTGTATGACGAGCATTCCAGTCGCCTGCGATGATGTATAGATTGTTGCTGGCATGGAGATTGAGTGATTGAAATAGATGATCTAGCTCATCAATAAAATTTTGTTTTGTGGTGTTTTTGTTGGTAGCGTATAGACTGATAACGTAAAGATTCTTACCTTCTGAGGTGATGAGCTTGATGATATTGTACTCAACTATTTTATTATTTATGGAACTTAGATAATTGATAGCTTTGAAGTCCAGGTCTTTCCTGATAATGATGGCCACTCCGCCGCCAGCCTGTGCGTCTTTTCTATCAGAGCGGAGTATGAAGTGATTCTCAAAGGAGAGTTTATGAACTGGTCTCAGTTTGGTCTCTGAGATCAGTCCTATGTCGATGTCGTTACTGGTAATGAAATCTACTAGTTGGAGTCTGCGTTTTTGGGTGATGATCGAATTGACGTTGATGGAAACAATTTTGAGATTGTTGAAGTGGTGTACCTCGTCTGGTTGAGGTGTGCTATCTGCCTGTGATGGGGCTAGTTGTGAGGGGGGAGTGCCCGCCATTTTAATAATATTCAGTCTCGATGCTCAGCGATTGCATCACGCTAAGTATCCTGGCTGTGTTTAGCTCGACTTTGGCGTTCAAGTCGTTAAATTTGGGCATGAACATCATGGAGATATCTCTTTTCAGATCAGAAACCCATGGTGGTGGGGTGTTGGCACTTGGTGCATTTCTGGGCTGCGCTTTGCTCTGGTAACTCTCACCTGATGTTTGATGAATTTGCTGTTGTTGGAATTGCATGTGTGGTTGATGTGGGGGGTTGTTTCTAGTCATATCTGCGAACGAGATGTTCGAGTTGACTGCTCTGCTGATTTTGTCAAGTTTTTTGTGGGATTTGTTTTCCTTCGCTACGTTCACCGATTTCACTTCACTTACGACGTGTTTATAGAAGGGACATCCTTTGTAGCTAGCAGGGTGACCATTCTCGTTGCAATTGGCACACTTTAATAATTCCTTGTCATTATTGGAGGACAAAGGGCACTTGCCAGGTTCATGGGAGTCACTACATTTTACGCACCTGAATGGCATGTCACAATTGGAGCTGGCATGACCAAAACGTTGACAGTTTTTACACTGAAAAATCATATTTTTCCTTGGATTCTCCCACCAGACTCGTTGATAAGCCAGGACTTTGATTTTTTTGAGCTCAGCTTGATGGCTGTCGTGTGATAATTGGATGAAAAAGTGGTACCTGGCTGGATATTTTTTGCTGAAGAAGACTTTAGAGACCTTTACTATTGTGGTGTTTTGCAATTCTAATTCGTCAATTTCTTTTCGAATGTCTTTTTCATTGAAGTCTCCATTGATGCCTTTGAGGATCAGGGTTTTTAGCTTCAAGTTCTTTGGAGTGTAGCAGTAAAAATTAGCTTTTCCCTCACGCAATATTTTTTTAATATCGTCATAGCACTTGCCATCGTGGATAGTAAGAACAATCTGATCCGGGAGGATTGATTGTCGGACATGAAATGCTCCCTTTTTGATATCATGATCAGTGAGAAGTTTGACAGCTTTCATGATTGTCATGTTCAGTATGTGGATTGGTGGGGGTTTTGATTGTTTTTGTTGATTAGTTTGAGTCTGTTGTTCTGGGCTCTGGGATTGACTTATGCTTGGATTTACCTTAGTGAGAGGGATTGCTCCTGGATCTGTAGGTTCAGTTACTTCCATATTTTCAGTACCTGTGTCATCATCTTGAACCTCATCTAGGAGGGAAAATTTGTTTGAGAGGGGAGTTTCTTTCTCTGATTGTGACGTTGGTGAGGCACATCTTGATGTTGTGTTGGGGGATGTCCAACCATCAATGGATTGTGTTTGCCTTTGTCTGGCCTTATCTAGGTTAGGTTTGATAGTGCATTGGGAATTATTTACTCTGTATTTTTTCAGAGTTTGACGATAAGTAAATTCTAGAGCTTCTGAATTGATTTTTTTCTGTGAGTTTTGTGTATGAGACAGGAGTTTTGAGTTTGAGAGACTAGAGCCTGTTTTGGATTGTTTAGGCTGTGATTTTGTGAGGTTATCCTCGTCAATTTTGCGTTTGGCAAGATTTTTACTCATTATCACGATTTTTGACGAGTCTGGGGCTCCAGAACTCGTGTCTATTGTATTACTATAGCTGTTACTGAGAATAATGGTTCGGAAATAAACAATTATTCTTCACAAGGGCGTGAAAGTTATTGGGAATGAATGCTTGCGTTCGTTCGACACGGGGGTCCGGCGGGCACTCCCTAAGTTCCTCCGCTTGAGGAACTCTGTCCCCTCAAAGCAGGCCAATAATATCCTTCGCCAAGCTTCGCTTAAACTTGTCAAGGAAAGGATCTCAGCAGCCAAGAACAACTTGGCTCTACTTTCCAGACAAGTTTTGGATCTCCATCTTTTGCTGTCTAGTTCTCTCGAACCACAGCTGTGGGAAACCCTGGACCGTATCACTCACGACCAGGCTACCCGCTCTGCTGAGATGAGAACCAAGACTCAAAAAGCCAAGTTTGAAAAACTCAAACCGCAGGAGAAAACTCAGACGCTCACCCACACGATGAAGAACCTCAGTAAACACCAGCTGACTGAGGCTCAAGTGTCAGTCCTTGCAAAAGGACATAATTTCGCTGTTGCTCCCAGAAAAATTCCTACTGAAGAAATCATCAGCAGGACTGAGACAGCCATTTTCCATCTTCCTCAGGAGACCAGCAATGAGATCCGGAGGCAGTTGTCAAATATCCTACACAAGGCCAAGCCTCCAGTTGATAATATTACCAAGGAGGAACGCCTAGCACTGCAAAGTCTCAAGGAAAATAATAATATTATCATCCTTCCGGCAGACAAAGGCAATGCTACAGTGGTTTTGGATAAAGACAACTACTCTGCTAAACTCACGTCGATGTTGGATGATTCTAGAGTTTACACCAAACTCAAGAAGGATCCAACTCGTACAATTGAACGCAAAACCAATGATCTCCTGAAAAAGGCAAACCTCTCGGCTGAGCTCAGAAAACTCCTTACTCCCAAAGAATCCTTCCCTCCTAGACTCTATGGACTCCCAAAAATCCATAAAGAGTCTATCCCTCTGAGACCTATTGTCAGCAATATTGGAGGTCCAACCTACCAATTGGCAAAATACCTTACCAAACCCCTACAGAAACTCACAGGTCAGAATGGCTCCTACATCCAAAACTCGTTGGATTTCGTGACCAAACTGAGAACCCTCAGGACTTCTCCAGAGGATATTCTCGTGAGCTTTGATGTAGAATCCCTTTTTACCAATGTCCCCATTCCTGACACCCTAAACATAATAAAAAACTCTAGAACAATCCCCTCCAATCTCCTCCCCTTGATAGAGCACTGCTTAACCTCAACATATTTTCAGTTCCAAGGAGAGTTCTATGAACAGAAATCGGGAGCAGCCATGGGCTCTCCAGTTTCTCCAATCATAGCCAACATCTTCATGGAACATTTCGAAAATGAAATACTGAAGTCAGCAGCTCTAAAACCCACTGTCTGGTATAGGTATGTGGATGATACATTTGTCATCTGGCTACACGGAAGGACAGCCTTGACTCAATTTCTTCAATTTTTGAATACTCAACACCCGAGTATCACTTTCACCATGGAAATTGAACAAGAAGGCTGCCTCCCTTTCCTAGATGTGCTGGTACGACGCAATAATGATGGCTCACTGGGCCATCAGGTGTATCGTAAATCAACACACACGGACAGATACCTGAATGCTAGTTCCCACCACCACCCTTCCCAGAAGAACTCTGTCATCAGCTCTCTGATGTATAGAGCCCTCACGATCTCTCAACCCTCTAATCTGGATGGCGAAATAGAGCACTTGGAGACAGCCTTGAGCAACAACGGGTACAAGATCCAACAAATCAGACGGATCAAACAGAGGCTGGAGAATAAGATCTCTTCTCCAAATGAGCCCTCTCCTGAGGAGAACCAGGATAGACCGAAGATGGCTCTTCTCCCTTACCTGAAAGGAACAACAGACCGCATAAGCAAGATACTGAGAAAACACAACATCAAAACAATCTTCCAACCACCAAAGAAGATTGGACAGATGCTACCTAGTACCAAAGATCAGAGACCACTCTTGAGCACTCCAGGAGTATATCAGATCCCTTGCACGTGCGGAAAAGTGTACATTGGGGAAACCGGGAGGATGATCAGTAC